>JALLPA010000666.1:0-13548 GCA_036939895.1 Thalassiosira exigua
CTATTCTGGCGGCCCTGGCTGCCAGAGGTTGTCTCAAAAATTAACTAGTAAAATGTAGGTAAGGGGCGAAAAGCTTATCGGGCAGGGGGACAAGTGTGTCCCTTGTAGAGAGCCTGGAGTCACGCGTGACCCCGTGATCAGGGTGGCCCGCAACGATGACGATGCATGGGTCCCGAAAGCGCGGTCCCGAAAGATATCATGGACGGCGGCGACCATGACACCGCGTCCTCCGCCTCCGCCGCCCCCGACGACGACCCCGCCTCCCTCCTCTCCGCCCGCCGCAGCCACCGCCACTGGGTAGTCAGCGCCGCGGCCCGGGGCGCCATCCACTCGGCGCAGTCGACCCGCGGCGTCGTCGGATCCGGGAGCGGCGCTCCTCCCTCCTCCGCGACGACCGCGACGACGACGACGACGACGACCGCTACCGCGACCTCCTCGAACGACCCGACCCCGACGATGGCCGGAGGCGACGTCCCTCCCCCGCCCGGCGCCCCTCCCGGTCCCCCGTCCGGCGCCCCTCCCTTCGACCCCCGCTCGCCGTCGTTCGGACTCCGGGACGCCGTGGCGCCCCCTCCCCGCCCTCCCCCCGTCCCTCCCGCCCACCCTCCTCCGGAGACGCCTCCCCCTCCTCGTCCTCCCCAGCAGGGGCAGGGGAGCGAGGGCGATCGGATCGACGGCGAGGGGGGAGGCGACGTCGCATTCGGGACGTCCTCCCTCCTCGTGACCCCCGGCCTCTCCGCCTCCCTCCACGGCGCGGCGACCGACCTCGGCGCCCCCCGCCCCACCGGGTTCGGGAGCGCGTTCCAGTCCCCCGGCGTCGCCTCCGGAGGCGCTCCCTTCCGCTCCCCGGGCATGGCCTCGATCGGGGGACGGGCGTCCTTCCGCACCCCCGGCGGGTACGGCGGCGCCGCCCTCCAAGACGAGGGGACGCTGACCCCCGGCACCCCCCTCACGGCCCGGGGGGATCGTCGGTCTCGCGCGGTGCGGGAGCGGGCTCGGAGCAGCGCCGCCTTCGCGGGGGCGAGCTTCGCCTCGCGGGGGGGAGAGGGGGAGGCGCGGAGGGGAAGGCCCGCGCCGCTCTTGCCCCCCGCAGCGTTGGCCGAGCTCGACGACGCGCCGGACGCGAGGGAGTCCGAGGACGCGGCGGAAGCGGCCGCGGCGGAGGGAGGCGCGGCGGCGGCGGCGGGACGACTTCCCCCGCTCCCGCGCCTCCCCTCGCTGTTCGCGAGCTTCTGCCACCGGGGCATGGAGGTGATCTTCGCGGCCGTCAACCACGAGGCGGAGGGAGGTCACCTCCTGGGAATCCACGCGCGCACCCGCGCCCCGTTCCAGAAGCTCCGCCCCGCCCGCGACTCCGCCTCCGCCGTCGATCCCCCCGGCGGTCCCCGAGGCGCCTTCTTCGCGACGCCGGAAATCGTCCAGATGGCGTCGCACCCCTCGAACGGGTGGATCTACGCCGCCGACTCGGTCGGGAACGTCCACTCCTTCCGCCCCGTCCGCGCCGACCCCGCGAAGGAAGCCTACGGCAAGTTCCGGTGGGTCCTCGGCCCCGTGGCCCGGACCCGCGAGGTCTTCGGGTACGATCCCCTCGACGCGTCCGGGACCCTCGTCCGGACGTCGTTCTCGAACCGAGGGAGCTTGCGCTCCGGCGATTCGATCGAGGTCGCGGACGACGGGTTCGAGGTCGAGGTGGAAGTCGAGGAGGCGGCGGGATCGGGTCCGGCGTCCCCCCGGCCGGCCCGCGCGGACAGCGACACCTTCTCCCTCGACGCGAGGCTGGCCTCGCGTTCGGGGGAGGGCCCGGCCGGCGGCGCGGGGGGCGACGGGCGGACGTGCTTCCGCCGGAAGGGACGATGTCGGCGGGACGCCTCGCGCCTCTCGCGGGAGGATGCGAGCGGGAGCCGCGAGTCGCCGCGGGACGGCTACCGCCTGACGGACGGGCAGCCCCCCCTGCCGGGCGCCGGTCGCTCCGCGGACGAGGGGGGCGAGGGCGGGGCGATCGTCTGCGCCTCCGCGACGGAGCGGCGGGTGCTGGTGGCGCACAAGGATCGGCTCGCCGTGTACGACTTCTCGATGTCTTCTCCTGCCGGCGGACGAGCTCGACCACAACAACAGCAACGGCAACAGCAACAGCAACAACAGCAGCATCAACAGAGCCACTCCGGGGCCTCGGCGGCAGCCCCCAGTCAGGCCTCCCCGCCCGAGGCGCGGCTCGTCTGGACGCACGCGCTGGGCGGTACCCACATCGACCACGCCTCCCTCTCGGGGGACGGACGGGCCGTCGCCGTGGCGCTCCGGGGGGAGGGCGTCGGCGTCCCGTACCCCTTCGGGGTGCGCACCTTCGTCCAGGAGCGGGAGGCGGCGAAGAGGCCCCACAACGGGGACAAGAAGGACGCGACCGGGAAGGAGAAGGACGCCTCGGCGCCGGCGGGAGGCAAGGACGGCGCCTCGGGCGCGACCTCCGGCCGGCCGCCCGCGCCGACGCCCAAGGGCGGAGGGGGCAAGCCCCCCGTCCCGACGCCGCCCAAGGCCGACGGCCGGCCGCCGCCCGGGCACCGTCGCAAGGGGTCGGGGATGGAGGCCCTCTCCCCCCGGCACGCGCCGCCGCTCCCGGGGACGCCGTCGAAGCCGCACACCAAGGCGCAACGGCAGGACGCCGGCGACGCCCTCGAGGACGTCTTCGCGAGCGCGGCGAAGCGAACAACGGACTCCGTCGAGGCCGAAGGAGGCGCGGGGAGCTCCGGCGGCTCCGATTCCGGCCCCGCGAAGGGCGAGGCCCCGAAGGCGCGGCGGGCGATCGCCTACGAGCCGGGCCAGTTCCTCGTCCACTCGGCCCCCGTCACCCGCCTCGCCTTCCGGGGATACGGGACCGTCACCTCCTCCGCGGGACACACCTCCCTCCGTTCCGGGGAGGAGGACGGCGGCGGCGACGACGCGCGGCTCCTCGAGGAGGGGAACGACTTGCTCCTCACGTCCTGCGCCTCCGACGCGTCGGTGCGCATCTTCAGCCAGAACTCGTGGCGGCAGCTGATGCACTGGAACGGCCCGCCCCGGAGCCGGGCCGACTGGGTCCGCGGGATCAGCGCGGCGAACTTGGGCGACCTGGACGACGACCCGGCCGCCGCGGCGCGGAGGAGGGGGGGCACGGGCGAGGACGTCAAGCTGACGCCCATCCCGAAGCGAGGGGTCGGAGGAGGCGGCGGCGGCGGCGACTCGTCCCTCTCCCGTCGCGGATCGGAGGGGTCGTCCGTCGGGGGGGAGTCGGACGACGCCTCGGGCGGGATCAACCGGGCGCTCCTCGCGGGGAGGCACCACCGCCACGCGACCGCGCCGCGGAGTCCGTTCCCCCAGAGCTCGGTCCCGGGGACGCACGCCGGAGCTTGGATTGCGGAGCTGACGTTCCGAAACGCGTTCCCGGCGCTGAGGCTCAGCCGGCTGAGCTACATGAAGACCGGTGAGTCGTTTCTTGGGTCATTGTCGTCCATTTCGGTTATGGCGATGTCGGTAGCAATGTCACTGTCAATGCCGTTCGACAAACCTGATGTATAGAGGAGAAGGATGATGCAACAACAAAGCCAGGATACCAAGGATTGTTTGTTGTTTGAAAAAACTGAACTCAATACTCATGCATTCAACGTACTTCACTCCATTCGTTTCTCATCAACCCAGGCGGGGACGATGCCGTCCCCGCCCACTTCGAGAGCGTCGCCGCCATACTGCCCCCCGGTTCTCTTTCGGAGGAGGCCATCCTGGACGACGACGAGGGCGGCGGAGTCCTCGGATTCGGGGAGTGTCGGTTGGAGGTGGAGGGCATCTGGCCCGCGTGGGACCCGTGGGAGGCGGACGTCAAGGCCGGAGGAGGGGCCGGCGGAGGAGGCGCAAGGGACGCCGCCGGCCGCGCGAAGGATTCCGGGGAGGGCGACCAGGGGCGCAAGGAGGGGCCGACGAGCACGCTGAAAGGATCCCTCACGGCTCCGTCGCCGCTGGCGGACGCGAGCCCGCGGTGGCTGGGCGACGGCCTCTCCGACCTGGGGGGATCGCACCTGCCCCCCTCGGAGCTGCGCATCACGTCCTCCTCGGGCCCCGGCGACCGCGCGTCTCTCTCCAGTGGAAGTTTGGTCCATATCGAGATGCCGCTGTGGGGCGACCGGGACCTGGGAGCGATGGAATTTGGGAGCGCCGCGCGGCATGAGATGCTGCTGCCCCCGGAAGCACTGGTGGGACAGGAGGAGGCGCCGTCAGCCGATTTAGATTACGAATCGGGCAGCCGGCTCTGTGCCATAAGCTCCCCAGACCGGAAATCAATCGAGCTTTGCTGGAGGAGGCACGGCGCTGTGAACTTAGAGGAGATTGTTGCTGACGGGAATGACGATGATGGTGACAAGGGGGTCAGAACATTCAGGGACCTGAGCCTGACCCCACTGCCCCTGTCCCTCCCATCGCTTACCCTCCCGGGCCGGCATGGCTACCACCGCTCTTCCGATGATCTACAATCCCTGGCCAGGGCTTCGGAATTCGACAAGCACGCCCTTGCCAGCCTGCACTGGTGGCCTGATGAGAACTTCGGTGGACCCCCCCGCCTCGCTGCTCTTACCCGTGGGGGCACAATTGTTGTGTATGAGATGCCACCGCCCTGGAGCGCGCTTGAGCCTCCCATGCCCGACTACGACCCATTTGACTCAGAGGGGAGCCGGGGGAGCAGCATAGAAGATGACTTCAGCATGTCAGATGACGGAAGTGTCCCTATGGTTGTAGAGGAGATTCTGGAAAGTGGATCCTTCACAGGGAACTCTCGTGGCGCGGGGACAGCCGAGTCTAAGGCATCAGAGTTTGAGGTGAGCATCACCCCCCACCCCGACTTCGGGATCGGTCTGCGCCTGGAGGCCCAGGTCGCTGGTATGCCTGCCATGGCAGGGTCGTTCAAGAAGCACCCACTCTCGGGAGGACGCCTGCCTGCTGAGCGCTCTGGCGCCATTGTGCCAGGCGACGAGCTTCTGGCTGTCAACGATGTGAGCCTAGTTGGCATGACTTTCGAGGACGCCATTGCTGCGGTGCGCCAGATTGGATTCGACTCATGCGGAGCCCCTCTACGGATGAGGTTTAGAAGGGGCAGGAGGAGGAGGAGCACGGCTGCGAGCTCGGGTGAGGGTAGTGGCTCGAAGAGAATAACGACAACAGGCTCGAGGGGCTCAGGGGGAAGGGTGGCCCAGGAAGCCAGTGAAGGACGAGGTGCCGGCGACGCTGGAAGCCTGGCTACTGTTGAGGTGGGCGCTGACGCCGAGATCCAGCAGGGTTTCGGGCGCATCATCGCAGTCGTGCGTGGTGTCATTGTCGCCGAATCACCCGGTAACGGTACAGGACATTCTCCTCCGGCGATGCTGCTGCTGCCGTGGAACTTTGGCAAGGGTGCCACGGTTTCGCACAAGATGTACGGGGGAGCGCTTATTCTGTGGGCAGCGACGGATGGTAGGGGGACAACAACTGTTCGGGCCGCTAGGTTAGAGGCCGTCCTGGATGTGGATCCCAACAGCGCGCGGTTTCTACAGTTGGGCTCGATCTGCCTGGGCGACGAAAAAACAGGGCCGCGATCGGTGGTCAAATCAATTACTTTTGTCAGCTCAACGGAAAGGGGCTGGCTTGCAGCCCTTATTGGTCGAGATGGAGGTATCTCCCTGTTGTTTGTTGACATCGTCGAAGTTGATGAGCCGATTTTGAATGGCGACCCTACATCAGGGGCCACCAACCTGAAGGCCACCTTCCGTCACTATCCTGGCATATTCAACATCCATGGGAACAACCACGCTGACTTCAGCAGCAAGCGCGACCCCCGTGATTCATTCATTTTGCGATCTCACTCTTTGGAACTCTTCGGTGGTATGGAGAGAACCTCCGAATGTCAGGAGCTCAAGGTGTGGGCGGCACTGCCACATGCTATGGGCCGAGGAAACAAGAATGGCGATGCCCCGAAATCCTCTGAGTATCAGATTGCTACAATTTGTATCGATGATATATCTCAGCTTTCTTCCGACGAAGTCATCCTCGACTTTCTATGGGTCCACAGCGGTCACACAGATGCCTTTCCCTGGCTGGTTGTCTTCACTACCAGCTCTGTAGTTGTGTACCACCGCTGTGGCGCAAATGTCGAATGGCGACTGATAGCTGTTTTGATGTACAAGGAGAGGTTATCTTCTGTTGGGATGATGTCCAAGATAAGCGCACAGAATGCTTTTCCGCACATGACCTCTGCCCTTCGGGCCCTTGGGCTGCCCAATGACGAGAGCGGCGTGCTAAGGAGCGACTGCCATCCTGAATCCATCCTGGCCTCCATTTGCACGGAGGAATCTGGTGTAAGCCTTGCCTTGCGGAGCCATGTTCGTGGACTCTATGTTTGGCTGTCGCGCTGCGTGGCAGACGACAAGGCTGGTAGGCCGCCGTGGGTTGCAGATGGAAGTGGACCGTCGGCTCTTGTGGGTGCACCATTTCGGGTAGTGACGGACCGGGCCACACTGGCCTCTGAAGATGAGGAGAAGGACGAAGAGGAGTCCTCAGCCAGTTTGATCGCGGCAATGTCGTTGAATACTGCGACTACCCAGAAACGACAGCCAGAGGACGAAGTTTTGCTGGAGGAGTTCCTCGCTTCTCTATCTTTCACTGCCGACAATGGCAAACCTGATGATGTTGGCCCCACTCGAAGCAGGGAGTTCATAATGGCCATGTCATTTGGAAACAACAAATCCCCAGAGAAGAAGGAAAGTAAAAAGAGACGGCTACCCACCCCCCTGATGGGTCTGAACGAAGACCAGCGGCTCTGCCTCTGGGCCATCGGAAACGTTTTGTCCAAGCCACCGTCATTCAAAAAGCTCGATCCTCTCGCACAACATTGCTTGTTCGGCTTTGCGCTCATGCGCCTGCTGCTTGAAGGGAAAAATAACGAAGCAAAGGCTGAAATCAAGACCAAGAGTTCAATGCCTGAATACGAAGGTGGGCGGCCCACTACGGTGCTCTCTATGCATTCTTCCAATGGGCAGAAGGAGAGTGTCACGTTCAACACTGTTGCCTCTGCATCCATGCTGTCAGCTCTCATGAGTGATGACCAGGCAAGGCTACTTGAACGGTGTCGCCCCAAGGGTGAGAAGTTGGATTGGGAGACGGTGCGGTCCGTGGGCGCTGCCCATTGGGTGCGGTCAAAGAAACTCCTCGCTGCGGTCGCCGATGAGATCGCGTCGACTGTGTACAAACGGACGAAAAGTGTGATGGACTGCGCGCTGTTCTACGTTGCGGCACGCAACATGAAGAAGTTGAGGGCAATTGCCTCCACAGACAGGTCAACTCAGGGCAAGAAATTCTTGAAGTTCATCATGGACAATGACTTCACCAGTGAGCGGGGAAGGGTTTCTGCTGAAAAGAATGCCTACAGTCTACTGCGCAAGCGAATGTATCGAGAGGCTGCTAGTTTTTTCATGTTAGCGGAGCCGCCAATGATAAAGACAGCGCTAGATGTGATACGCCTACAGATGAAAGACACGGCGCTTGCGTTCTTCGTTGCTAGGCTAGCAGAGAGCGCAGCCCCAAAATTGTCGGACGGGGCCTTAACACTAGGGGGCGGCTTCAATCTTGGAAACATGGGTGGTGGGGGAGGGTTTGCTGGCGGTGGGGGCAGCATGGGAGGTGCTGGTGGTCTAGTGGAAGCGGAGGGGGAAAGTGCTGTCAAGTTTGACGATTGGAAGCCTGATTTGCGCAAGAGTGCTCGCAGTGTTCTTCTGTCAAAAGACCAGGAGAATGAAGCGGACACCTGCTTTGAGGCGCTACAGCTCCTCTGGCTTGGCCGGCTAAATGAAGCCAGGCTGTGCCTTTCTTTTTCTGAGATCAGGAAGGGCAATGCAGCAGCTGGTGTGGATCTGCCCTTCCCCCTTGGCTTCAGCATGGCGAAACTGGCTGAGAGCTCAGCTAATGCTAGCAGCGCGGTTCTCAAGAAGGCAAATGAAATTGTCAATTTCTGTACGGGACCATCACTGCTGAAAAGGATGAGGCCAAAGAAACGCATCTTGTGGACATCAGCTCTGCTCGTTGCACGTGCTCTGGGCCGGTGCGGGATGGAGGTCTCATCTCTGCGCATTCTGTCACAGGTCGCAGATCCTGCATATGAAGAGGAGGGAGGTGAAACTACCAGTGTCAGCGTCAACACACCATCATCTGGTGCACCATCGTCAATTTTCGAAGCGTACGATGCGGCACCTACTAAGCCCGGCCCCACCAATTTGAGCAAGCAGCCTGGGGCAGCTGCCTTGAAACAATCATCAATTTTTGACTCTTTCGATGCAGCGCCTGCCAAGCCCAAGGCCGCTGCTCCTAAGCCATCAGAGTCGAATCCAACGTCCTCATCCATTTTTGACTCTTTCGACACTGCACCTCCAAAGAAGAAGCCCGAGCCTGCATCTCCCAAGCCATCGCAGTCTGATTCAATGTCTTCATCCATATTCGACTCTTTTGACGCTGCACCCCCAAAGCCCAAATCAACACCCGCTAAATCATCGCAGTCGGATTCAATGTCATCATCAATATTTGATTCCTTCGATGCTGCACCCCCGAAGCCAAAGCCAGCTCCCACCAAAGCATCTGAGTCCGACCCAATGTCATCCTCCATTTTTGACTCTTTTGATGCTGCACCTCCAAAGCCCAAGCCCACACCTCCCAAACCATCACAATCAGACCCCATGTCATCATCGATATTTGACTCTTTCGATGCTGCGCCACCGATGCCAAAGCCAGCTCCTACTAAAGCATCTCAATCCGACCCGATGTCATCATCCATATTTGACTCTTTTGATGCTGCACCTCCAAAGCCCAAGCCCACACCTCCCAAAGCGTCTCAGTCTGATCCAATGTCATCATCTATATTTGATTCTTTTGATGCTGTTCCACAGAAGCGCCCCCCGAGATCTCCTGCGCAGCGTCCCACCTCGAGAGGATGTTCTGACGCTGAAAATGAAATCGAAAAAGAGCAGCCTTTTGACATACCTCCCTGCCCTGAACTTTGGAATGAGTGGCGGAACAGGCTCATTCACGTCGTTGCTGCGCGCCGGTTTCTGCGTGAGCTGGCAAGGATTGTATCTTCTTTTGATGGCGAGCCTACCAACATAGGTGTGGCCATGCAGGACTTTTCCAGGCGAAACTATCCTCTCGTCCCCACAGGGGCCGCTGAGGTCCTACACAATGCTTGCGATGGCGGGGCTCTTCTGGGGGCGGCCTCAGGATCCCTATCTGAGCTGGGAAACACTTTCAGTGTGGATGAGGCTGTTGTTCTTGAATTGGCGTTAGAGCTGCTGTCTTCTGAGAGGTCGCCAAGGAGGGTTGTCTTTGCTGTCCTTATTCAGTGTCTGCTTGGGAGGGGAGATCTGGCAGAGGATCTCATCCGTGACGCTGCATCGTTACAAATGGACCGCTGCGAATTCCTTGGTTTCTCGAACGATTCTATGGTCGACACTCGCGACTCTCGCTATTATACATCAAGTCTATGGGCACGGCGAGATTTCTTAAGTATGATTTGGCAGCTAGAGCTTTGCCTCTGGCTCCATCGAGGCGCGGCGTTTGATTTATCCTCCGTTGCCATTAAGGAAACGTTGCTTGCAGTACGTGTTGGCCTTGCGGCGGCAGCCTGGGGACGGTGCCACCTTAGCTTGGATACCCTCATCAAGGCGGAGCCCGACTGCCTCATGGACTTCGATGCAGGGAAGAATCTCTGGAGGAGCATGAAGATCATAATTGTCAATGATAGCACTGTAGAGGACATAGATGGGGTCACAAGCGGGGGCTGGGAATTTCTTGTTGACTGTCGCCGCGAGGAGGCGACGGAGATGCTCCGTGATGGCAAAACCGGACAGTTCTTGATTCGACCTCACCCCCAAGATCCAGGGGTGTTCACTCTGAGCTTTAAGACAAATCTTGTTCCAACGGAGCCAGAACCGTCTACAAATGGCGATGACAGTGCAACGGGCAGACCTTCAGATGATACTCTGGCATCGGCAAATTCCAAGAAGGTCGTCAAGCGGGACGATGTCGTGCAGCATGCCATCATCCGACTTTCTGATTCAGGCTTCAGATGCGGCTCGTTCGGTCCATTCGCCACCCTAGTTAAGCTACTCCATGCTGTGTCGGAGTCGCTTCCATTTGACTTGCGGTTCGGCGACCCCCCAATAAAGGGAATCATCAGCGAGAAGGGCACACAGACCTCACCAAACTCGTTTCTCTTCCGTAAGCTTGCCCTGCATTCCAAGGCCCAGCTATTTCAATTCCAAAATTCGAAGAACATCAAAGTTACTGATGTTGATGACTGCCTTGATGAAGATTCGGCAGGGGAGGATAGCAACCTTCGTGACCAGGCTCACCTCCACAGAAAATTTGGCTTGTCTTTGCAGTTGATGTTCTTGACAGAGCTCAGGAAACAGCTGTGTGCTGTTGCAGCAGCAGAAGAATATGACCCAAATGATGGCAATGACGAAGGTCTTAAGCCTTTTCCCGACTTTGAAATGGATGATGACTTTGATGGAAGTATTACGGAAGGTTCCCTTGAAGCAGACGACGAAGAATCCCTTGGTGTTGCATCCCGAATGGTCAAACCTCTGCTTAATTGGGTTCGATCAAGAGAGATTGACATTATTGACGAGCTTGCCCCTCCTATCCGCCACCAAAAACAGATTTCTGCCTCCAACGAACTTTCTTCTGCCATCAATGCATTGGGGGATGAGCACTCGGTCCCATCCAGCAAAACGGGTGGTGACTCAATCATACGACGCATGATTCAGAGTGGCTCAGGGGTGGCGTTCCGGACGCTGAGAGTGGGTGAAACAGGCAACAGCGTAATCGTTGTTCTTTTTGCCAAGCAGGATGCCATAAAATGGCTCATGTCCAATGAAACAAGCAACGATGAAGCTGAGGCAAAGGCTTTGCTGAACTTGATGGAAGTCATGCGAGTAATTGAGCCGATAACATCAGGAGACCTGTCCATACCGAAGAGTTACGCAGCCAGCCATCCTTCGACTGAATCCCGCTATCGTTTTGTCGATCCATGGGAGGTAGAGGCCCTCGAATCGAGATCGGGTGAAACAGCTAGCGCAATCTTGGGTCGACGACGGTTTGAGAAATTGGGGGTGGGCCTGATTGCGAACTCCTGCGAGAAAATAGTTCGTGCTGCTGGGGGTCTGCACCTTTTAGGACTGTGGAGCACTTTGAAGGGAGGCATAACGTTGACCAAAGCACTCTGTTCAGCGCTTCCATCATGGGAGCGCGACGCTGGAGGGGATTTGTTGATGAAGAAGGGATTTTTGATGGAGCCTTCGCCATATGACAACAGCATCAGACAGCACCTTTATGGGAATTACTTGTTTCGACGTCTTGAGTTGCCCCAGCGCTTCCTTGCCCTTGTTCAAGTGGAGCTGCTTGATTTGAAAAACGTGACATCTCCAAGCGGGTCGTCATCGCTTACGGCATACGCTTTGCTCCGTCTGAAGCGGCAGGGTTCATCGGCGCCACTCAACCACAAAGCACGTTCACTTGATAGCGCCTGCACTACAGCAAGGAAGATATCTAAAAGTTCAGGGCCGAATGCCCCAGCCTCGTGGGGCAGCTTGGTCCGCTTTCGGTTCCCTTTGCCTGAAGACGTGAACTGCGAAGGTAGAAGTTTTGACAAAGATAGAGAATCTCTGTTCAAGGTACGATTGATGGCGTTGTACATGTACGATTTCTCAACCCTTTGATTGCTCATCTTGCTCATTTTTGGTGTGAAACTCCTGTAGGGGCCTCCAACGTGCCTTCAGATCACCGTGTATGAAAAGAAGTTTATGAGTGACACTGAATTAGGGGGGGCCGATGTGAATCTCGAATCTCTAGGTAGTGGTGGCCAGATCGAGGAATGGGTTCCATTACGAGCAGCAAAAGATGGCATAACTTGGTGAGCTCTCACGATCCATGATGTATATTGATCGTCATACCCTTCCAGACATCTAACATCTCCTCGACACGATGAAAAGGTTTGCTCGCATCAGGCTTTCTCTTCGATTTGAACTCTTGTGCCTAGACTCGATTTCGGGAGCTTCAGAAACTGACAAAAAAGATCGCCGCCTAAGCGTTGGCCTGAAGAAGATTCAAAAGCTCAGTCGCTTAGGAGCTCACGAAGACCACAAGCAAGGCGTGAAGAATTCCATCTCAACACCAGATCTCGTTGGATACTTTGGTAACATGCTGTATTAATCACAATGGAGCAGCACACATACCAATGGGATTTAATTTCTAAGCATGCGGCACTTTCTTGGTCTTTTCCTCATTCACTTACGCGCTGGGTCGCTCGAAGTTTGAACAGCAACGCAATAGAGTATTTTTTAACAGATATCCTTTACGACAAAACCGAAGCGCCGCTGTGGGGACATTGGAGACATCTACTCATGATTTCGAGGATTCGATTGAATTCAACCAGATCAGGTCTTCAATTTTCACCAAACACTCGATTCGCGCCAAAGCAAGTAACAACACCGATCCAAAACGTTTGGGGCGACCATCTGCCATAGCGTTAAACGATGGCACAGAGTACGAGACGTCTCCCCCCCAAAGTGATTGCCGCGTTTCTTGTCGTTGCCCCCTTCGACGAAACTGTCGTTTTCGGTGATTGGCTTCGTCAACATAATTTTTGTGAAAGGCATTTTGGTCACCACTGCTCCCTATGCAGCGCTCGAACGCAGACGGACCCCCTCGTCTCCTCCTTCGACAACGCGACCAATGCACCAAGTGATCCCTCCAAGAATATCCACAGAAATAGCAGCTGTCGGTTCGGAGCTGGCCCTCCCTCAACTTCGGGTACCAAGTTTCTAGAATCGTGTTCGCTTGCACCCGAACAAATTTCTTCCCGCCCCTCCCTTCGAAGGTGTTCGCTCGGACCTGGGACATGGTCTCGTGGTAGAGGAAGAAGGACATGAAGTCCCAGAGGAAGAACGGGCAGCGGCACGGCATGTGAGGTGGATCGTCGTCAGGCCGATGCGAGTTTGGAATGGGACGGGCGTTCCCAAGCGTGCGGGAAGTCGGTTTGTCCGCGCGGCGGGCGAAACTGGAATGATGGGAAGGAGAGCCCATCGTAGGCCACGGGTCAAATGTTGATGTTGGCTTTGCTCCAACGAGGATGAATTTCCCCAGAAACAGCGCCGCCAGACAGGATATGAACCGTGCCATAGAAACTGACACGGCCTTCTTTTGACACGACATGGATGACGTTATCACGATGTTGCGCAGCGCCGATGTTGCATTCCCCGGAGGCGCGTCTATCCTGCTGCATAGCAGACGGCGGCAGAGGCAGAGGACGGCAGATCTGCGGCGAACCCAATCCCACCCACACCCACTCGCTCCGAGTCCTGTCCTGAGCGAGTACTGAGCACTGAGCACTGAGCACTGAGCACTGAGCAGGAGCAGGAGCAGGAGCAGGAGCAGGAGGATGGAGAGAGATGATGGGAGCACGGATGGAGATGGAGTGGGAGCACGGTGGGATCGATGGGAGAGGGCTTGCTC
>JALLPA010000667.1:0-13536 GCA_036939895.1 Thalassiosira exigua
AAGCTAGCCGCCTGTTTGCATTGGTTGCATTGTTATCATTTTCTGCATAAGCTTGTCGCCTGTTTGCATTGGTTGCATCATTATCATTTATTTCATAAGCTAGCCGCCTGTTTGCATTGGTTGCATTGTTATCATTTTCTGCATAAGCTTGCCGTCTGGTTTCATTGATGAATTCGCGATTGGCTGCACACCTTGCCCGCTTACGGTTCTTAGCCGTGGCATCATCGCCAGGTTTTGCCATGATAAACTTAAATATGCTGCAGTAAAAAGATGGACACACAAAGACCTTCTCGTTCCAAACAAAATAAAATGTGACTACTTCAAATTACACACCAGCTTCATTCGCTGTGGGAAACACCGTTGCACTCCCAGGCCGACAAAATTATGTCCGAAATTTTTCGAGGTTCCGCAGCGGAAGAAAGCATTTATTGTGGGACTCCCCTGGCAAAGATTTTTTACCAATATCAACTTGAAGCTGTATGGGTATCACCTTTGGATCCCTTATCATATGCAGTATCTCCTCCGTCAACGACATCAGCATTATCTGCATCCTTTGCATCGCTCGTAGTAACATCATCATTCTTAGCGCCACAGCTGCCGGTACCAGGTGCATCACTCACACCAACACCATGAATACCCTCCACACCGGACCCAGGAGTCATGAGCTCCATATCCAGGTCTAACATTGCCTTATCAGTTTCCTCATCGTCAATTGCATCCTGAAGCTCTTTTTCAGTACTCATTGTATCCTTCTCATCAGAGGTATACTTGATCCTTTTGGGAGTAACACTGTAGGGATTTTTCATAGAAGGAGTGGACCCCGAAGCAAATGGGGACTTCAAGGGGGCACTGTTGGAATATCTGATGTACTCCTTCTTTGGCGAGGAGGACGAATAAGACTTTGCGGATAGTGTACTCTTGACCTCTTCGTTGTCACCAACACTGATCATCATGCCTTGAGATGCAGGGGATTTCCCCTCAAGCGCACTGTTAACCAATTCAATTTCATATTTCTTTCTCTGGATATCGTTCAAAATTTTAATGCGTTCATTCTGGACTTCTTTCAGTTTAGAATAGTTTTTCTTTTCCAACTCTTTGAGGTTCTCAAGTTCTTTTTCATAACTATTCTTTAATTCCACACGAAAATCATGTTTCTTTTTATTGTCGTGTGGAGTCAGAGGCATGGCTGGTGTTCTATTATTTGCACTACGAATAACAGGGGGGGGTCGAGACAACCACTTATCATTTGGCAGGAATAAAAATTGTGAGGGCATCGAAGTGACAAAAAATTAAAAAAAATGCGAGACAGACGCTTCGCTCTCGGGACGTTGGTTCGTTGTGGGAAGAAGAAGTGGAACGCCGCGCCGGAAAAATCCCCCCCCTGACGTTTCGATTTTCGATGGAGGGAAATGATAATATCTTCCCCAGAGTAAAAAATCAAGCATACCTGTTTTGTATTTCTTGTACGTAAATAGCGAGGGACAACCACTCTTATCATATTAGGAGTGAAAATTATGAGGGCATCGAAAGGGCAAAAAATAAGTGAGACAAACATATGTACGTACCATACGTACGAAACATTCCAACTCTCCCCCGATCTGACAGTGCCGAGATCGGAGGAGGATGTCCCATCTACGAAATATCCCAACTATGAAATTCCTGCCCCGATCTGACAGTGCCGAGATCGGAGGAGGATGTCCCATCTACAGAAAATCCCAACTTTGAAATTCCTGCCCCGATCTGACAGCGCTCAGATCGGGGCGGGGAACGGGGGTACATACGTATGGTGGTATGTATGTCATCATGTGCGAACCGTGTGTGTTCCGTACATACGTTCGATTTTCGATGCAAACTTACCTATCGTATCGTATCTAAGTGCGGATCGGGCGGAGAAAAATTATGGGCCCAATTCCTTATGTAGATAAATGGGTACATAAGTATGGTGGTAGGTATGTCATCATGTGCGAACCGTCTAATCAATTCCTACGTGAAGATCGTTTCAGAGCGATTTTTTTGGTCTCAGACTTGATTAACTTTTAAGGAAGATTTTTTAATAAGAAATTGAGAATGGCGATACAATCATATTTAACTCCTACGTGGGTCATTTTCAGAGCCATTTCTGCTAGGAAATCCATCGTGCATTTTGGCGACGATTCTTTTGTGAGTCTTGTGGAGTTTTCTAGCCAACTCTGGCCAATTCCACAATTCCATAATTCCACGACGACGACGACGACGACGACGACGACGACGACGAAATCGACCCTCGTTTTGTTATCAGTATGGGATTCAAGGCCTCGGGGCGGTGCAGAGAGTCGGCGTGAAGTTGTTGCCGTGATAGGAGCACATAATATTATTATGTATGTCTGTGAGATTTCGAGAAGGGCAATTAGGACGATGAGATGATTTCCTGAATAAATACTAATTCCTAGTAAGAATTTGGAAAAGTGGCGAGCTTTCTTTCATATTGACTCGCCCAAAATGCGAGGAATGAAGAAACTCGCAAAATCGAACATCACGCCGCCCCTACGCAGGTTTTGGCCATCTATCCCGAAGCAAGCTAGCGCGGCCGAAGAGGCCGAAGAGAGGATGGCAACAACACCTGGGTGACTGCGAACACCCTCGGCCTCGGATGGTGCAGCGCATCGACCTCTCGACGAAGGCGACACCTCCCCGCCCATCGGCACGCTAGCCGAGTTCGGGCATCCGCAGCCCGTCGAAGAGGGTCGCCGATCATCGGCACACTCGCGGACCGCCATGGCGGATCGTCGGACCCGTCGTCGCGCCTAGGAACTCGGTCTCGCGCCTCTCGAAACCCGGCCGTCGGGCGCCCCCCCCGCCCCCTCGCCAGCCATCGCACCCTCTCAAACCGAACGAAAAAGAACAATACGATGGACTTCCCCACCGAAGCCGTGTACGGCAACCCGCACTGCGATCCGTCCTCCCTCGCGCAGTGGGACGGACGAGACGACGGCGACGGCGAACTGCTGCGACGCGACGACGTCGAAGACGACGTCGTCGTCGAAGTCGTCCGCGTCGCGTCGCGCGACGACGACGGCCGCTCCGAAGTGGGGGCCGTGGAAGTCACGCGGACGACGAGCGCGATGGGGAGCAGCTTCCACGCGACGAGCGCGAGCTTCCAAATCAGCCCGCGCAACGACCAACGGCAGCAGCAGATCGGGAGCTTGTGGACGCTCAGCGGAGAGGAGGGAGGAGCCTTCGGAGAGTCCAACGAGGAGAACGAGGATCCGGTGTCGCCGCTGTCGCCCCACGTCGATGTCGCGGCGGCGGCCGGGACGGAGAAGGATGGGGGGTGGGGCGCGCGACGTCACCCCCAGCAACAGCACCAGCAGCAGCACCCTCACCACCACCCTCACCATCACCATCAGCCGCAGCAGCAGCGGGAGGAGGACGCCCTCCCCACCTCGGCCTTCTCTTCGGCCGTCCCGAACTCCCCCTCGGCGAACTCCCTCTTAACCGACCTCTCCGACCTCGAAACCTCCATGAACGACGAAGCGTCCGCCGTCAAGGATTGGCTTCGCAAAGTCAAATCCGAGCGAGATCGACTGCGCCGCGAGCGCGCCGCGTCGGCGCGAGACCTCGCGTCCGAACGGGAAGGACGACGCGCCGACGTCGCCCGCCTCGAGGGGGAGCTCGCCGCGTCGCGAGCGACGTTCGCGAAGGATCGCGAGGAGGTCACGAGGGAGCTCCGCGCGGCCGAAGCGGCCGAAGCGCGAGCGGCCGAGGAGGCCCTCGCGCGAGACGCGTCGGCGCGCTCGGACCGCGAGGCGTCGCGAAAGCAGCTCGACGCGATGCGTTCCAAGGTGACCTCCCTCGAAGAGGCGCTGGTGAAGGAGAAGAGCACAAGCGCTTGGAGGGAAGCGCACAAGATCGAGGAAGTTCGAAAGGAGCACTTCGTCAAGTTGAGCGATACCATCGCGGAATTGGAAGGAAAGTTCGAAGGAGAGTTGAAGGAAGTGCGAGCGCAGTGGGGCGGGGCGATGGACGCGCTGGTGGAAGAGCGGGAAGCTCGCGTCGTCGCGAAAGGGGAATTGGATCGGGCGAAGGCGGACGCCGAGAAAGTCGCGAGCGAGCGGGACGCCGAGAGAGAAGAGCTCGAGCGGGCGAAGGAGCGGCTGGCCGAGTCCGCCGAGCGGATCGCGGAGGGCGTCGCGAAGGAGGAAGTCGCGGCGCTCCGCGCCGAGCTCGCCGACGCGCGCGAAGCGCGCGCGACGGCCACAGCGGACCTCGCGTCCGGCGCCGCCGAGAGACGAGACCTCGCGTCGCGGCTCGAGGTCGAAGCCGAAGGAGCGACGCGGCTCCGCGCCGCGCTGGACGAGGGCCGCGCGACGTACCTCCGCGAGCACGAACGGGCGAAGGAGCGGATGGCGTCGATGTGCGAATTGGCGGAGGTCGCGTCGGACGATCGAGATCGGGCCGAGCGCGCCCTCGCCGAAGCGTCCGCGACCGCGAAGGAACTGACTGCGTCCAACGAGCGGGCGCGATCCGAGATGTCGCAGCTCGAAGAAGAGGCGCGGACGCGTCGGAGCCAGATCGAGGGTCTGAACGAGGCGCGGAAGCGCTTCGAGCGATGCGAGGAGGAGAGCAAGGCCGAGATCCGGCGGTTGCGGACGAAGCTCGAGGAGGCGACGAGCGACATCGTGCGGGGGTGCCGGAGCCGAGAGGGCGGGAGCGACGACAGCGCGAGCGGCAACGGCGGCAGCGGCGCGGAGGATGGGACTCAGCTGTCCGTCCCCGAGCTCGACGACGACTCCGCCGAGATCGGCGTCCGAGACGAGGCCGCGAAGCAGAAGAAGGCGTCGAGCTCCTCCTCCCTCGAGCTCCGTCGCCTCCGCGACCGCCTCGCGAAGGCCGAACGAGAGCGAGACGCCCTCCGCGCCGACGCGGACGGATCCGACCACGAGCGCGACGCCCTCCGTCGGATGGTCGACTTGTTGAAGCCGCAGCTCGCCCGAGAGCGTCGGGCGAACGCCGACGCCCTCCGCGCCGCGTCGGGCGAGCTGGCGGAAGTCGCGGAGGAGCGAGACGCGCTCCGACCTTTGAGGGACGAGGCGGCGGCGATCGCGGGAGAGCGAGACGCGCTGCGCGCGGAGGTCGAGGGGTCGAAGCGGGAACGGGACGCGCTGCGGAGGACGGTCGACGCGCTGAAGCCGGCGAGGAGCGAGGGCGGGGGGCCGCGAGGGGACGACGGCGACGACGACGAGAGGGACCGCGAGTTGTCCGAGCTGAGGTCGAAGTTGGTCCGGGCGGAGGAGGCGTACGTCGAGATGGAGGTCGAGAAGTGCGAGCGGGTGAGCGCCGTCGCTCGGGAGCGGGACCGCCTCGCGGGCGAGGTCGAGGCGCTGAAGAAGGCGTCGCAGGCGTCGGGCGTTGGCGATGACGCCGCTTCTGCTGTCGCTGGCGACGAAAGCGTGCAACAAAGAAATGGCGAGCGAATGGAGGTTCGAGCCGATCTTCGGGACTCGGCGAAAGTTGAGACGAAAGACCTCGCCGCTCCGGCCGGAGATGCCGCTCATACTGAAGAGAATGGCGAGAAGATGATTGCAAGGTCCATCAAAGAGCTACAAGACAAATTGGATGCCCGAGAGAAAGAGCTGACGCTGCTCAAGGCATCGGCCGAGACGAATCTCGCCAACGCACACGACGAGAAGATGGGTCGAATGCAAGAACTGCTGACTCAAAAGACGGAAGAGAGCAATCAGTTGACGGCAGAGTTATCGGCCATCAGGTCCGAGCTGACATCGTTGAAGGGCGCAGAGCCGTCGCCCGACGAAGACGACGCTGCCGTCGCTGCCGTCAAGCTCGGGAAGGAGATGGAGGAACTGAAATACGAACACCGCATCGAGGTGAAGCTGTTGAAAAAGGAGCATGCCGCCATCAAGACGAGGACGAAGATACTCGCGAAGGAAAAGGACGACCTGGTGGACGCGTACGAAATAGAGCGCCAGAGCAACAACGAGCTGGAAGCGTCCCTGGAGGAGATGGTGAGCCTGCTCGAGTCCGAGCGCGCCGTCCACGGCGACAAGATGAAGGAGCTCAAGATCGTGAAGAAGAAGTACGTCGGTCTGCGCAAAAAGCGCGTGCCCATCGACGCGGCGTACCACGCGAGCCTCTCGCTGTTGAACCGCTTGGAGGACAAGGAAAACGCGAGGAGGAGCGGCGACGTCCACAAGGTGGGCAACGCCATCAAGTTGATCGAGGGGCTGACCGTCGCTTTGGAGGAAGACGCCAGGCCGGAGTCGTCGTTGGCCTCCTCTATTTCCGAAACCTTTTCTCAGGACAACAAGCAGATGGAAGAATTGGCCGGCAAGTGCGAGGCCCTCGAGATCAAAGTGCGCGCGGTGAAGCTCGACCTCGCTTCGTGTCGCGAAGAAAACCGGGATCTGAAGGACAAGATCGAGGACCTCACGGAGGCTTCGTGCGAAGAGTCGGGGGCGCAAAGTTCCAACGCCCTCCTCCAGGCCAACAAGATACTGAAAGAAAAGTCGAAGAACCTCACGAAGGAGCTCGTGGACAGCACCAAGGCGTTCGAAGACACCATCAAGTCGTACGAGTCCGTGATTGCCAAGGTCAAAAAGGCACTGGAAGGCAAGAGGGAAGAGACCGAGGCTCTTCGACACGATATATCTGAACTGGAGGCGAAGTGTGAGACGCTGTCGCAAGAAAACATATCTCTCAAGGATGACCTGGAGCTGACTCTCGGCGCCCTCACAAGGCTAGAGGCAGAAATGGAAGATGGCAGCAAGTCAGAGCAAGCAAAGGAGGACGAAATCAAGGCCTTAAGGAAGTCACTGAAGGAATTAGAGGCGAAGATGGAACAGGCCACTGCCGACGATTGTAAGACCATTTCTGCATTGGAGAAAATCCACTCGGATAGTTTGAAGACTCATGAAGACGAGCTCAACGCCTATCGTGAGGCGGTGGACGTGTTGAAGAATAAGTTGGAAGTAGCGGATGAAGTGACAAAGACACTCAAGGAAGAGAAAGAGAAGCTCAAGTCTGAAGTGACTAGACTGAAGACAAACTTCTCGGATGTGATTTCCGAGTTTGAAGGAGAATTGACCAATTCGTGCAAGGCTAGCGATGCCGCCCTCCAAAAGAAATATGATGAGTGCGAAAGTCTCAAGGAGGCTGTCCGGAAGAAGCACGTCGAATGGGAAGCTACCGAGACTGCACTGCGAGAACACGAGAGGAAATTGAAATCAGAACTCGAGGGGTTGCGATCAGAGCTGGCAAATTGTGAAGGGAACGAACGCAAGTCTGCCGAAATCATATTGCAGCATGAATCAACTATCAACTCACTTCAGGCGGAGTCTGTCGAATTGGCAGCCAAACTTGAGGAAACAGAAAGGGAACTGGAAGACTTGAGGATGGACCTCGCAACGACCAAGTCGCAAGAAGAGAAAGAAGGATCTGAAAGGAAGGGACTAAAGGATTGTCTGACTCACTTGGAACATACCAAGACGGAGGATGCTGCCAAGTATCAAGCTGAGATTGATCGGTTGACAACGGCCAAAAAGGAGGATTCGGCAAAGTATCAAGCTGAGATCGATCGGTTGACAACCAAACTGGAAGGTGCTATGCTCTCTCTTGACGAAAGCATGCAGTTCTACGAATCTCTCCGCGATGAATATGCCAATCTGAAAGAAAAGAGAGAAATTCTCCTTGAGAAAAACAAGAAGCTTAAAGCAGTATATGCCCGCCACGAACAAGATTCTCTCAGGAAAAATGAGGAGCTCAAAGAGCTCATTGAGAAGGTTGATGCCCTGACCGACACTAACGAGAATCTTCATACTGACTTTGCGAACCTCTTGGCAAAGAAGGAAGCGGTCACCTACACAAACAATGAGCTCTCGAAACAGAATGCAACTTTAACTGAAACATGTGAGAATTTGCGTATAGATTGCGCTAATCTCGAGGAGGAAAAAGAAAGGGCCATGAGCAATAGCAATGATCGCGCTCTCAAGATTGAAAGTTTGAATAAGACTTGTGAGCAATTGCGTAATGATTGCACTCGTCTCAACGATGAGAAAGATTCGGCCCTCAGCAAGGTCAATGACTTGAATGCAAAGATATGCGTAGTAACCAGTGAGAATGGGAACATACGAACACAGATGGAGCAGCAAAAGCACTCTGTCGACTTCATCGAGAATCAGTTTGACAAGACGCAGATGGAGCTGCGAAGCGTGCGAGAAGATTTACGTACATCGGAAGAGAAAAGGCAAGAAGCAGAATCAAAGCTGCAAACGGTTACTCTGGAGGCCACGTCAGCTAAGGATGCGCTTCAAAATGCTACGTCCGAGCTGCAGAGTTTAACAAAAAGAGTGACAGCATCAGAAGAAGGGCAACAAAATGCTGAAAACAAAATTCAAGAAGTTACTCTGGAGGCTGACAAAGCCAAGGATGAGCTTCGAAATGCATCTGCAAAGTTGCTTAGCTTAGAAAAAGAAGTTAAATCATCAGAAGAAGGTCGCAAAAAGGCAGAAGAGAAGTTAGGCACACTCATTCTAGATGCTGAGACAGGAAAGGATGAGCAGCAGAGGTTAAATCGAGAGCTTCAAGAGGTCATATCAAAGTTTGATGATATGGCGAAGAGAAATGCAAAGCTGGAGAGTCAATTAAACGTTCTACTTGAAGAAAACAAGGCAGCTATTGATTCGCGACAGGAAAAGGAGCAGGAGTTACAAAAGGTATCAACGAGGTTGAGCGATATGCTTCGCTATACTGAAAGACTCAAGGCTGGACATGAAGAGGCGACATCTTCTCTCAAAAAAGAAATGGTTGAGCAAACGACAAGCATGAATGAAGTCATAAAATCGCTCAAGAGTCAAGTGGATTCTGTCGAATCGTTGAAGGAAGAGAACAGGAGGATGTATGAAAAGGACATATCATTGCAACAAGCGGTGAGTACATTTGCATTTTGTAAAATATGTTGAACAGCAGCTTTTTTGTTATGTTACTCACAAGCAACTTATTCATTACAGGAGGTTGAAACATTGAAAACTAAATATACTGATGCACTGAAGAATCTGGATTCTCTTTCAGGACTTGTAACGAATCTTAAGGCTGCTTTGAAGAGTGAAAAGGAAAAGTGAGTTTAAAGGTGTGACATCGGCTCATTTGACTCTGTCTCTTTCGTTCTCTAACATGTCTGGATGTAATTAGCGCCCAAATAATACTTTCGCAATTCAAAAAGAGCGAACACGATCGGAAGTCTTTCGGCAAGCAAAAGGAAGGATTGGAAGCAGAGGTTGCATCGAGATTGAAGTCAGAGAGCGTCATGTCTGAGAGAATACGTAAGCTCGAGGGCGTTGAGAAGGAGCTTGCGTCCAGGTTGCAATCGGAGAAAATCATGACAGAAAGGATTAGAAATCTAGAAAAGGAATTGAGCGAACTGAATTGAGCGAACTGGCTCCCAAAGAAAGTGAGCTGAGCCAGCTCAGATCCAAAATGGTGGAAAGCAAGAATTCGTATGAAGCTGAACTGTCTAGTCTCAACGCCAAGGTTGATGATGAAAACAGAAGACACGAAACATTGCAAGAGAGGATCAGGTCCATGGAAACTCACACAAAGAGCCTTCAACACGAGTTTAAGAAAACACTGGCAACAAAGGAACAGGAAGCTTCAAAGATGAGGGTGGTTCTCCAGGAGGCGAAGGACAAACTTGCCCGAATGAGGGATGAAAACGAAGAGCTTAAAAATGGCAGCAACGAATCGATGCAGAGCTTGCAGCTCATGCTGAATGATGCGATTCGGAGCCGGACCAACACCGATGCATCCCTTCAAGAGAGTTTACAACTTTTAGAGCAGCAGAAACGAATCGACATAAAGAGGAAGGGAGAAATTTCCAAGCTGGAACAAACTGTTGAGATACTCAAATCCAAAGAGAGGTATTTGGAAAGCTATGTTGCTTCGCTTAAAAAGCAACTACGGAGAAGCTAGGCGCTCAGGTGAAGGAAAAGAAAACACATATCGGGTACACTTTAATTGTAAATAACTTTTCATACGAGTAGGTCTCATTTCTTGCCAGTTGATTGTAACGACAAAAACGTGGCACTCTAGAGTTATTTTTGTAACCTAGATAGCCTACATGAGGTCAGGTCATCTTGTCCTGAGTCGGGAACTGAACTGATTCTTGTATTAGTTGATTTTCTATTATATCATCACACTCGAGTCCTATGACATGAATCGTGGTTTAACTTGTCAACTGGATCTATGGCTGTTACTATCTCATTGTTCGGTATCTTGTTTTGACACATGATTTTGCATTTGTTGAGGGGTCACCAGCTAGACATGCTTAACCACACGCAGAAACTTATACACTTGCTGGCTTTAATTGTGACTGCATTCTTAAGTTTTATGCAATAAAATTTTGAAATAAACTTAGACTAAGTTTTATCTGTCCTTTTTCCAAATATGAAACTTAGTGCAGAGGATGTTTGATTCGGCCTAATTAAAGGTGCGGTACATTTGCTGTGGTTATTTGCGAAATGAAGTTTCAGTAAGTTTCAAACTTCAAGTTTATACCTGGATGGCTCCCTAGTGTACTTGCCGGTAAATTTGTGGCTCCCAATTCATTCAAATTCTTGTCCACTAGTTTGGTTCTTTTGACTTGCTCAGCTAATTTTCTTGATGGGTAATTGTTTGAAAGAAACTTGTACAATTTATTTACTAGCTCATATAGATCATTCCTTGACTGGTTGTTCCACAAAGTTTGCACTGTACACCTTCTTCCATACACTCAATTTGGCAGTTTGAAAGCCCGGTGAAATACATAAATGTGAATTTTTGCGGTATATAGTACTAATAGGAGATTTTGAAAAAGAGCACTTATTTGGTAAGATATCAAAATAAAGTCAGGGTATCAGTGAGAAAATTTTAATGCATACAGCACATTTCATTGATACATACATGTATTGAATATGTACCTACCCGCGATATGTTGTACGTTCTATGGATCTAGTACCTACGCTTGGGCTTCACAATTCTTCGTTCGATGCAGCAGCTGCAACCTTTATAAACTATCAACAGGCAATGTCATTGCATCTAGTTATTCTGTAGAAATTCTATTCGAAGGGTGCACTGGGAATTTTTTCAGTTGCTTCAAATTAATTGTTTGCACGAATTCAAACGAGTGCTTCGTAATCGCCCTTGGCCCTAATTGTATGGTAAATATGAACATGCTACGTATAAACGTCTCTATGCAGTCATCCATTATTGTTCGGGTCATTGGTCATAAGAATTGGGAGTCAGCAATAAATGGAAAAATTGCTGAGTCAGGCGATGACCTAAATAACTAGATTATTGCTGATGTCTACAGATAGTTGAATAAAGCTTACAGCTGCTCTGTTGAACAAAGTGCGTCGAAACCAGTGGTTCTTACATGATTGTTTGCTACATTTCAGTTAAAAATACACGGTACATAAGAACCCGTGCTGGTATTATATACGTAGGTAGGCGTATAGTACGATTTGATACACACATGCCTCGTAGGAGTTCATAGCACGTTTTTTTCACGGAATGAGAAATTGTGGTATGTAGGTGTAGGTAGGTAGGTGGTACATAGGTATGTGTAAGTACTTAGAAGAAGGTGAATAATGGGCAGAAGCATATCTTGATTTCAATTTCAATTACAATGAAACTAGTGTCCTTGAAACAGTTGTAAACCCAACTATCTGATTTTAGCACTAGAAACAGGAGTACTCCTCTCCTGTCTGTTATAGTGCATATAGTTTGCTATCACTATTGCAAATTAATTTGTCCCATTTTTAGGGACAAATTTGAAAGCACGTCTATTAGGGATGCAGCGTTCAACATGACATAAAAAAGAGCTCTCATCTGCCCTCACGACATAGAAAGCTTCTAACTTCATGGATACTCTTAGGCTTAGGATACCCTTCTAATTATTATGTCCAATCATCACTGGGCTCGAGGCTTGAGCAGCATTGGAACACCAACAACTGCCAACTCGCACCCCGCACGACAACAAACCACCACATTGTGATGAAGCAAGCGGGACGACAGGGTTCCCATTCCGGTCTCTCCCAATTGCTTTGTCAGACTCAACCTAGTATCAGTAAGAACGTGGCGATGCCAACACCGAGGGCAACAACTTGCTCTCCATATCACTGTTGTCGTCGTGGAAGCCACGCATATGGAGGCAAGCAGTGCAACACCTATCGGAACACTAGACGTGTAACATTTCCCCACTCTTCACTGATCGTCCTTTCACCCTCTAACACTTTAGTGTGGATCACTGTCCACATCGGCTACCTCGCACTCATCCGCCTCCTGCGCCAACACCACTATTGCTTCCTCAACAGGACTCTCTTTCCCTGAACGGCTGGAAACTATCACCCATTCACCGTGCAGTATATCTACGGGGACTGTTCCTTCGTCGCTGCCAAGGTACTGGAATTCGGACTGTTCAAACAGATGCCATTACGTCCATTTCCAATACATTTCACATCACGAGGGAGCTGGTAGATTGGTGCGTGAGACAATATGACAACAACAACCTCTTGATTCGCGAGTTCCTGGAATGAAACTCGGAGAGTCCATGGGCCAAGGAGGTGCTAAGACAAATGCACTGGAACTGCAGCGTTACAAAGAAGGATTACCTTAATGTCTACTTAGGCAGCTAGACCAGGTGGTGTTCACGAAGGATTCGAGACAAAATTGAACAAAGTACTCAGCCCAAGCAGAAGCCTCCACATTCTCAGTTGATTTCTCAAATTATTCCAACTTGTATTACCAGCGGTACCCTCTGACTTCTGCTGTTGCTTGTCGCTCTTGTTTCTTTTTTTCTTTTTCGCATCATCTAGTACGCCCAGACTTAGCCATGTTAACAGGAATACCGTGCTAAGTCCTTTTTTGACAGAGTAAATGATGTGGGGCCTCTAGTGGTTGACGGCCTGACACTCAAAATGATGTCAGCACGAACGATCACGAACGGAAACTATTTGAGTGGCAATGTACGCAAGTCAGTCAAACCGGAAATAAAAAATGATTTCCACAAAGGTTTCGGATCTTGTGCCGTTGAGTTTGTCGGACTTGGCATCCTCGTCTGCTTCCATTGGAAACTCAACTGTTGTAGATCTAGGTGGCGCCTCTCTTTAGGAGGTACACAAACATATAAACGTAACGCCTCATCATCATCAAGATACGACCGTAATCGAATCCAACTTAACGCCAACACATAGCTGGTGTAGGGTTGTTGGTTTATCAATAGGACGACGGCTTAAAAAGGGTATTATTGATTTAATGCCATGAAAATGCAATAGGACTTGAGTTTCGCGCATGGACAGTGGCGCCATGTTATTTTCGTATCACGCGCTTTCCAACAAGATGCAATACTCGATATTTTTACTGAAATTGAATGATTTGACGAAGTTTGAACCAAAGTGGTGTGTATAGAAGCCACTAACAGTATTCTTGTTAACCTTGACCATATTCCTACTACCAGCCTTAACTTCCCATCAGCGGGAAGTTAACATACTCTTTCTACAGATTTCTACA
>JALLPA010000668.1:0-13566 GCA_036939895.1 Thalassiosira exigua
TAGATGGTTTCAGAGATATGGCAAATTTGATGGAGCATCTGACGATAAAACGGATGGTATGGAGCCGGCCGATGGAGAAGAGCTCATTACAACTTTCACCATCTCTTTCGGGGCGTTCGCAGCACCGTTCAGTGAAAGATACAACCCAAATGCAATTTTCAGAACTGCCACGACAACCACAAAAGAGCAGAGTAAAGGTTTTGTTCTCTTTTGCTTCCAAAAAGGTAGAGTTGGAGTTGCAATAATAACCCCATCATCCCCTTCTTCTACATCCTCATCATTGCTACCCACAGCCCAAGCAATGGATGTGTAGGGGGTTAAATCTGTATCACGATCAGTTTCAGCATTGCCATTTTCACAGTAGGTCTGTCACATTCATATGAGTTTAAAAATGACTTAAATTTGAGTGCAAAATATGGCACTTTGCCGCACCTTGCCGCTCCGAATTTAGATCAAGGCAGATTTAACAAGAAACCTCCGTATCTATCTGATGTTTAAGTACGAGGTTTTCTGTTAAATTTGTCTCGTCCTAAATTTGAGGTGAGCGGTCACAGTGTTGCAAGCAGCAGCATTTTTTGTGCGTGGTGGGTGGTTGTTGGCCGGTCATTTCTTCATGTGTATCGTTTTTTTCGCGAGCGATGAATCGGCTATTACAAAATCAATAGGCATATTTAGGTTCGGACGCAAACGAGTGCGTCACTAAAAGTTATTTTCACGAAGGACAGCTAAATTTATCGCTTTATTTTTAAGCTGCTTTTAAGCTGATATGAATGTGACAGAGATACTGTTATTTTATTTGCTTTAAACACAATTTTATCTTTATCACGCTCGATCGTAAGTCTTTTTCCAAGGCTCCATCCCCAGCTGCCCCTTCTTGCACACTACTTGTACCTCTGCCTCTATCCCCCCCTTCCTCGGCCAGTCATCTCTCTCACGCCCGCTCGTCCCTTTCACTCCCCCCGTCCCCGGCTCGTCGTGCAAAACTCGCTCTTCCCCCCCAACCCCGGCTGCCATTTGTCTCACACTCGCTAGCCCGCGTTGGCCTCGTTTTCTGTAGTTGGATGGGAGGCGACAGGTCGTGAGAGCAATCGACGGCGATAAGGGGGGGAGGAACAAAAAACTTACCATAGTCGTCCGTCGCTTGCTCGCCCGTTGCCCCAAGGTTGCCGTGCTACTCGTCACCCCCCCTCCCCGCCCCCGACCGTCTGCAGCCTGCTTTTCTGTCCCAAGGAGAGAGAGACAGGTTGTGAGAGCATTCGACGGGCAAACAAAACTCACCACACTCGTCCTTCGCCCACTTGTTCCTTCCCCCCCGTCTCGAGGCAGCCATGCGACACTGGCTGATCCCCCTGTTGCCGACCGTTAATCGTATGGCAAGGGGGGGGGGCGAGGGCTCATGAGAAGCAACAATTCACGACGCGGAGAACGAAAAAACGTAAGGTACTTGTCTGTCGCTCGCTCACCCCCTCATCCTCGGCCGGTCGCACGATGCTCGCAGTCCCCCCCCTGTCCCTGACTTTCTCTTGCCTCCGTCTGGTGTTGCCGTGATCGGGGGGGGGGGGGTTCGTGAGAGTAATTGACGACGAGGGAGGGGGAGAGAACAAAAAACTTACCGCACTCGTCTGTCGCTCGTCCGTCTCTCTCCTCGTCCTTGGCTGGGCGTGCGACGCTTGCTCAGACGGGGGGGGGCACAACAAACTTACCACGATCCTCTGCCGCTCGCTTTTGCCGTCGTTGCCATTGTTGGCGTTGCCATGGTCGAGGTCGTCGTCCTCGTGATGGCCTACACGCAGCGCCGTCGATGTGGCTAAATGATAGAGTTGAGATCATCGATGCGCGCGCAGCGGGCGCGAGCTGCATTGCACGTGGGCTATCGTTATGTACCGTAGGTCTGTAATGCAATGCAGGTCCCCAAAATTAGCGGAATTAGTTCTCAGCAACTGCCGGAGTGTTTACTTCGTTCTTTTTCCCATCACTAGATCAGCTGTCTGGCTAGTGATGGCCAGAATTTGGGACCGCCAAACAAGAGTCTTGTATGCGAATAAATTCCGCTAAATTTGCGACTCGTCTCTCAGATCGGTCAATTGTGAGGATCGAAAATCTAAATCCACTGGCCCTAGACCATCGAAAACTATTTTGGCGATATATGAGTATGTACATTGCACCAAAAATCTTATTATCTAGCGAAAGAATCTTGTTTAGTAGCTAAATATTGATATTAGTACCTAAAAAATGATATAATAGCTAAACCTTCAAACGTATATATCTCCTCTTCCCGAAAGAGTTAGAAGGTGTTCCTTAGCTGAAATTGATCGCCGTTACAAGGGCTTTCCAACGATGTGCTTCACGGGTACCTTCGGGTGCGTCAGAAAGAATCCTGCATTGCATTACAGATCTACGGTAGCGATGAAGGCGCGTGGCTTGCGATTTGGTGGGCGGGCGGCGCTGTGAGCTGTCATTGCTCGTAGTGCTTTTTGAATGAAAGAAAAAACGAAAAAAATGGCGATTGCTGTCACGTAACTCATTTTGTGTATGATACACATGAAACGTAATCCGCAGAAGACAAAACAAAAACTGTCGTTTCAACTTTATGTGTAAAAAAGAGTATCGTTTTTGGCTTGTATGTGTAAAAAAGAGAATTGTTTTCAGCTAAGATGTGAAAAAAGTATCAACCATTTCACAGCTATGTGTTTACTTGTGTGTGGAACGGTA
This sequence comes from Thalassiosira exigua, assembly GCA_036939895.1. Taxonomy (NCBI): domain Eukaryota; phylum Bacillariophyta; class Thalassiosirophyceae; order Thalassiosirales; family Thalassiosiraceae; genus Thalassiosira; species Thalassiosira exigua. Next base: position 2,713 of record JALLPA010000668.1, read on the forward strand.
ACTCCGACAGAACTGATAATCGATCTTTGGGGAGGGTGAATGCGTACCAGTGACAGGTATTGTACGATTTTGGTGATTAACGAACAATACGCAATACGGTTTGCCGGAATCGATAGACACCATGTAGCCGGTGGTTAACTTTTGTTGCCGAAAACAACTTCTGGATAACGGTATTTAATTCACCAGATGGCGGTAATTCGTCACTAGTTACTGGGCGACAAACACCGAGGCTGGTAGTTTTAGGAATGCTGATGGTAGTTGTTATCATAAATGAAGACGGCTATTGTCAGGCTGCGGTTGGATGCAGCAATGCTAGAGCATAGTTGCAAGCCAAATACCTAGCCGCAGCTCTTATAATTGGGTTTTTGTTGTCTAGGTCTATCAATAGATACTCTTAATAATATCATGTTACCTCGAAAATTACAATGGTGATCGGCTAAGTCCAAAGTCTTCAAGAAATGATACATGACCATGTTGTCGCTTTGAAGACCGTCAACTTATTTAATGCACAGAGCCTGTACAACACAGTGTGGACATTCAAAAACCAATGCTTCTCCTCCAGGTGACAGATCCTATCATTGTATTAAGTGACTTGAGCTCCTTTATTACATAAGATCTTGATGAAGTTCTATGGCATGTTCAAAGGATAGACTGGTCCATCAATTTTATTTCGTAGGATGGTAGCTCGCATTCTTATCATTAACAATCTGTACTAATTCAGGTGAAAGTATGTCATCATAAAATGGAGGCACTTGAAACTGCAGCAGATGTGCACAATTTTCTTCAGGAAGATATATGACCACATACATGCATCTAAAACTATCTTATATGTCAAGGGGAGTATGGTAAAAAAAGACTACTATGGAAGTACTAATACACCAATATAACTATATTATATGATGAGGGCAGTATAGTCAAATTGCACTTCTATAAATACTAAAATCCAAAAATGCTTAAATAAACATATGGTGTGAAAGCATAATAGAGTGTATAATTGCATGACAACGTAACGTTAAAATTTCCCAAAGAGGTGCCAACTGCCCAACGCTCACTTTCCGTCAAAACTGAGTTACAGGAGTGGTTGACCCCTCAGAGATATTGAAGGGCAGAGCAGCCCACCGTGGTGGGATCCTGATCAGACGTCCTCGGCTGACCATCATCTGAGTGCAAACTGTTTTCTCCAACCCTCCCTCCGTGGGTTTTGGTATGACCATAGTTTTAATACCAACTGTTTTTGTCCATGGTTAAAGATGAGGTCATATGGAGGCCGGTCAGCCAGAAACAATGTGGAACCGGGGTAAGTCCCGAACTGATTGCTTCATCGGGCAGGACATGTCTCTGGCGCTAGACTGAAGAACACATTGACGGTCTCCTCCAGACCAGTCCAAGGTGCTCACCTCATCCAACCCTTCCCGTTGTATCCAGGCTGTCACTCTCATCCACGGATTTAAGCCTAATTAAAGTACCAACTCTATCAATACCACCATCGAATGTGAAGTATCAGTATTAGCACAATGAGACGCATATGATAGTCAATGTTGAGTTTGGCTGAGGAATCATCTAGACCGTTGCCAGCCAAGACTCAGGCCCGACTTCTTTTACCATTTCGAGTTGGGCATTGTGCTGCGAATGCGTTCGGGGACGAATATCTTGAAGAAGGTAAGTTTGTCACTCACGCGAAGACACTGTATCTGTGTGCTCCGACTATTTTATGCAGAGACATTGAAGACAATTTTTCTCACAGCATTTCTTTGTTCAGTTTTAACAAAAGATTAACACAGAAACATAGACGAATAACTTCACTGCAAGTCAGAGTGCACTTCTAATCACCCCTCGAATCGGATAGGTGGCTCACACTCTCGTTTTTTTGTTGTTCCTTCGTGGAGTTGTCCTCACCCATGAACCACCCGAAAAGTTCGGTAAAGCCAGCACAACTGAGGCCTAATCCATTGCCTTCCTCCTTCCACCAGTCTAGCCCGCGATTGGTTCTATCGTTAGAGCTGGGGTCATCGTCAATGTCATCGATATCCTCGCAATGGCCGGTCAGTTCCGACACCATCGTCCGATCCTCCTCGCCCTTGACGTTGAACTCCTGCAGCGACATCATCCCATTGGGCGGCAACTGATCAGGTTGACGTCCCATCCTATCTTGGGCAAAGCCATCACGATGATTATTTTGTTCCAACATCTCCTGCTCCAACCGGGCTCTATGCTTGATCTCCTTCAGGTCCTCAAGTACCTGCTTGGCTTCTTCCCTCGCCGCGATCGCCTCTGCCTCGACCCTAGCTGCCTCTCGTTCTGCCTTCGCCTGCTCCAACTTGGCCTTTGCGATATCGGCCTTCTTCAAGGCTGCAGCCAGCTCTCTCTTCTGAAGAGCAATGTCCTGTTTTTTGGCAGCAGTGGACTTTCTGCTGCGCCTTTTCTTTTGAAGTTCATTGGCGTTTTGCCTGCTGATTTTAATTTCATGCAGCTCATCCTTGAGCTCCTGCTCAAGAGCCTTCTTCTCGTTAGCCTTCTGCTCGGCAACCTCACCTGCAAAGGATAATCGATAACAGTTGAGTATAATCAACAGTCATTCCATGCAAAATCAAGCCAAGGTCAAATTCCTATGAAACTCACGTTTGGCGTTTGCTGTTTCCTGCTTCTCTTTCAGATCCCGCATTGATTTCTCCAGACGGATTTTCCCTTTCTCCTTCAGCCGCATGGCTTCTGCGAGCGATGCTTGCGATGCTGAGGCACGTGAGGCCTCGTCGACGGCTGGAGCAACAGGAGCGGCATCCTTGGCCTTGTCCTTGGCTTCCACAGATTGCGTAGTTGAAGCCCCCTTAGACCGAGACCGAGAGCGCATCCTGGCGAAGCCTCTGACTTTTCGCTCCTTTCGCTGGCTGCCAGGCGTAGCCGTGTGGGCATCGTGTGAGGGTTGCGAGTCGCCATCCTTGGCAGCCCGTCCGAACTTGACTTTGCGAATCTTTTTCATGGACACGCCTCTCTTCTTGAGCGGCACCGCGGCTGGGGGAGCTTTCGGTCGCACCTCCTTTTCGGCATCGTCAGGTGATTGCGGGGCCTCTTCTGAATCTGCCACTGGGTTATCCTCAACCATGGTGGATTCTCTGTCGGCTGCTGGCGGTGAAGCCTCTTCCTGCGACTTTACTTGCTTTTTGGCAGCCTCGTTCGCTCTATCTTCCTTGTCATCCACATCCTCTTTACCGACCCCTTTCTTCTCGGGCTCCTTTTCTGGTTCTGTTTGTACCTCTGCCGGAGATTCCTTCTTGGACGCTCCAATGCGCAGCTTCTTCATTGAGATGGTCTTCATCCTCCTTCTCTTGACGGGACGTGAGGGCTTAGCTGCCTCTTCTGCCTTTTGGGCTTGTGCCCCTTCCCTTGTGGCAACCTCCTCAGCGAGGACATCTGCTGGTCTAGCTGCGTCGTCCCTATCCTCTTCCTTGGGACTGTCCTTGACACCCTCATCTTGGGACTTTGAGGGCGCACCCTCCTTCAAACTCAGTATCTCTGACTTCATTTCCTGCAAATACTGCAAGTCTTTCACAATGTCTTCTCCACCAGCCATGCCATCTAGTTTGATTGCGGGGAAAGACGCATTTCTAGTTTCAAGCGGAGCACTGCTGTCCATGGCGCGGGGCTTGGCAGAGGTGACATGAGTACCTTCTCCAACAGTGGTTGTGTCAAAGTCGGGAAAGAGTTCAATGTTGCCCTTAGGGGAGGATGGGGACAGTGGCTCTGATGGCACCTGCTCTGTCGGTTCATCGCCCTGGCTGGCCTTTCCCTCACTGGCCTCCTCTGGCCGCTCTGCAGATTCTTCTGCCGAGGTGGACTTCTCTTCTACCGAGGGGGACTTCTCTAAATGATCAGCACCGTCCTTGACTACCTCCACGGACCCATCGCTGTCACTGGAAATCTTCACCGACCCTTCCACATATGTGGACCCATCCGCCGAGTTAGATCCATCGACCTCCTCAGACGGTACGGAGTGTTCGTCGTTCCTCCTGCACTTCAAAAAGTCCATAGATTCAACGCTCCCATCAGATTCCGGCTTGCATAGACCAACACTCATAGTCTTGCATGCGGCACCATCATTGAAGCTCTCTACGAGATCCCCAACGGCTTTCCCCGCGTCATCGATGGCAGCCTTGGCGACGGCAGTGGGACTCAGCGGGCGAGTGCAAGCCCCAAAAGATGTTTCTGGGGGTGGCTCGGTCAGCTTGGAGATGCCAGTGCGTACCGACTGGGCCGGAAGAGGCGCCTGCTCGTTCTTCTCGTGAACTTCTTGGGCATCGGCATCGTCTGCAGCCTCCTCCCGCTTCGCGTCGGCTTCCTCGTCCTGCCCCGCCGCCTCGGCCTCCTCGCTCCCCGGCAAGGCCATCTCCACCTCTTGCGCAACGCCGCCCTCATTTAACACGAGTTCCTCAACGCTCAACTGACTAGGCGACGCCCTCGATGCGGCCTCGGCCTCTTTTTGCGCAGTGATCTCGCGCCGCTTCTCCGACTTTACGGTGGATGCCTCAGCGGCGCGAGAATCCTGCTCTTTTACTGCCTGCTTGGTGGTTTCCTTGGAAGCTTCCGGAGACTCCTTCTCTTCGTCCTCGACGCCCTTGTCGTCCGTTTTCTCCGCCGACTTATTGGCGAGTTCGTCGATCTTGGCCATCGCGCGATCCGTCCCAGCCTGCTTCGAGCCAGTCCTCCTCCCCACGTGCATCTTGGACCGGAGCTTGTTCCGCAGCGACCCCCGGCTCCGGGAGTTCGCGCTCGCCTTCGTCGACTTGGAAGCGGCGCTCTTTTCTTCTTTTCCGACCTCCGCATTTGCGGGGCTCGCTCGAGGCCGTAAGGGGGTACCCCCTCGTCTCCGTTGGTCGTGGTGACGTACGACCGCGGCGGCCGTCCCGATCCGACGCATGAGGCCGTTTTTTCTTCCCCGCTTGGGAGACAGGGGGGCGGCGGCCTCTGCGGCGGTCGGCGAGGCCGGCTCCGCGGGCTTGGATTCCTTCGGCACGTCTGTGGCCTTTTCCGCCTCCGGCGCCGCCACCGCGCCCTTCTGATCGGCGTCCTCCTTTTCGTCCTTCGACGGAGAGAGCGACGACTTCGGCTTGGATGGAAGGGTATTCAGGTCAACGGAGGCGTGGGTGCCGTCCCTGTCGTGGAATTGGGGAAAGCAGCGTGGCATGAGTCGCGAGTGGGGAAAAAGTCAGCCGACCAGTCGAGTCAGGTCAAAACAGAGTTATGTCAAGTCCCAAGTCAAGCCAAGCAAGCCACACTGAGCCCAGTCAAAAGTCTAGTGAACTCGCCCAATCTACCCAAGCGAAGTCGAGCCACGCCGCTGAACCGAGAAGTCAAGTCAAGTATGGCCAAGCCCCAAGACAGCTAAGCCTAGTCAAGCCAAGCCAAGTCAAGCCACCGAGCCGAGAAGACGAGGTCAAGCCAAACCAGGCCAAGTCAAGCCAACCTCTCCCAAGGTGCCCGGGCGAAGCCAAGCAAACCTTGCGGAAAAAGGGTGGCGATTCCCAAACGTCGAGAGAACTCACCCGCCATCGCCCGCGGCAACGTCTCTCTCGGCGCTGGGGGCGGTCGTCTCCTGCGCCGTGTAGATCGTGGCCGCGACGGTCTTCTCGGCCTCCTCGCCGTCGCCGCCCTCCTCCTTCTTCGCGTCTTCCTTCTCGCCGCCCTCCTCCTTCTTCGCGTCGTCCTTCCCCGCCGAGGAGACCAAGCTGTCCTTCTCCATGGCCTTGACCATGTCGTCGACGCCGTCCTTCGCCGACGCCAAGTCCTGAGCATATTCCCGGAGCATCTCGTCCGTGCCGCCGGTCGGGGACGCTCCCACGGCGTCGTCCTCGGCCGGGGTCGGGACGTCGCCCGAGGCGGCGGGCGCCGACGAAGCGAGGGCGTCGACGGCGGGGAACGACGGGCTGCTCCTGCTGCCGGAGCCGCCCTCGGAGGAAGGGGCACCTTTGCCGTCACTGGCAGCGTCCGCCGAAGCTGGGGGGCTTTCCACCGGCGTGGATCCTCTCTCGGGAGTCTTGGATCCCTTGGATAGGAGGGCCCCCCCGAATCGCTTCTTGAGCCCCTTCAAGGGGCTCGATCGGGGAGACGAGAGCGGGGTCTTCTCCGCCTCCTCCGGGGGAATCGAGGGGGCGGTGGCCTCCTCCTGGGGCGCCGCGGGAGGCTCCGTCGAAGCGCCGCCCGGAGCGGACCCCGACGACGCGGCGGACTCGGCCGAAGGTGCGTCGGCCGACGTCGACGTTTTCGCGGCGACCTCGGCGGTGGGAGTCGGCGCCCTCCCGGGAGCGGCCTCCGCCGCGGGCGCGTCGTCCTCGAAGGGCTTGGCCGGTGCGGCCTCTCCCTTCCGTTCCTCGCTCCCCGAGGATTGCTTGCTCCCGCCGGACTTCGTGGCCTCGTCCTCCTCGCCCTCCTCGCCCTGATCGCCCTCCTCCTCCTCCTCGGCGAGCTTCCTCATCCTTTCCGCGGCCGCCCGCACCTCGTCGACGGCCGCGTCGGCTTCCCTCCGCGCGCATTCGAGCTTCTCGTCGAGCTTCTCGAGGGTTCCCTTGGACTCTCCCTTGGACTCTATGCCGCCGGCGATCGTCGTCGCGTCCTCCGCGGTCAGGTCCTCCATGCCCTCTCCGACGCGAAGGTTCAACGCGTCGGCGACGAGGTCGGCGGTGGTCACGTGGGCGAATTCCACGGGCTCCTCTAGCGACAACTTCTCGTCGGTCGCGGCCTTGGCCTCGGCCTCGGCTTCGGCGGCGGCCTCGGCGGCGGCCACGGGGCTCGATCGGCGGCTCGATCGGCAGCTGGATGCGGGGGTCGCTTCGGGAGTCGCTTCGGGAGTCGCCTTCTTCGTCGTCGGCGCCCCGGCGGCCTCCTCGTCCTGGGAGGAGCCCTTCGACCCCGACTTGGCCTTGGGGGGCAGGGGCGGCAGGCCTTCCTTGTTCGCGTTGGGTCCGTTGGCGATTCCTCCACCTCCACCTCCTCCTCCTCCCACGATCTTCTTGAGGGCGGCCTTGGGCGTCCGGGGGCGGCTTCTCGATCGGGTCCTCGTGCGGCTGTTGCTCCTGCTTTGGTTCGCTTGATCGTTGTTGTCGCCCTGGTCCTTCTCGGCCCGTCGTCCCCTCCGACTTCCCGTCCGACTCCGCGCGCTTCGCGCGCTCCGCACGCTCCCGGCCTTGCTCTTTGTGCTCTTGTCGTCCCCCCCGTCGGCCGCTCCTTCGGCGTCTCCGCCACAACCTTCGACCGCGGGAGGAGGAGGAGGAGGAGCTATGATCTCCCGGCTCCGTCCCTTGGAGCGCGACCTCAGACTTCGCGTGACGCTCCTTGTGGCGCTCCTCGTGGCGCTTCTCACCGAGCGCGACGTCCGCTTGGTGTCTCCCAGCGACTTTTCCTCGGAACTCAAGACGGTCTTGGCGTCGGCGACGAGCTCCCCCTCCTTTCGAGCCTCGTCTTTCATCGATGCAAGGATTTCCTTGGCGGCCGAGGCGGCCTTGGAGGTGGGCGAGGGAGAGGGCTGGATCTCGTCCCTGTCAATTACATCCCTCTGGTCGCCATCGCTGGNGGCGACGACGGTCGTCCCGTCTTCGGCCGTGGTCACCGTCGCGGTCTTGGAGGGGACCGTGATGACGTCGAACAATTCGGGGAAGCCGTCTTTCGCCTTCATGATCGGATTTGTTTTTTCTGCGGATGTGTGGTGTGTGGACGGAACCGCTGCTATCTTCTGCTCCGCTGCCACTTCCGGTGCCGACTCGACGCTGCCGCTGCGGTCGTCGCTCGAACTCCAACTGCTGCCGTCGTCCCTGCTTCGGCCGTCCTTCTCCAACGGCGCCCGAACGCCCCCGTCGACTCTGCTCCTTCAATCGAGCTCGATTCGGTTAAAGTCAGTCGCTACCAAGATCGCATTGACATCGAGATTGTTCGAAGACTCTGGCGCCCCCGGATCGAGAAGGCGGTCGCAGATTGTTTTGAAAGACTGGAGGGCGTCGGTCTAGAAGGTCGGTTCGCAACCCCCGTCGAAGGAGAGATGCAGTGACCGCCGAGAGGCGTCGCGACTGTCGAGTGAGGTTCGAACCAGTAAAAAGTCGAGCACCTTCTCTTCGCGAGAGACTGGATGTCGTACATATGGACCTCTTGCTGAAGGGTGGGTAAGGTGCATGCGTGGACGTAAATAATGTCACCGCGTTCACACAACATGATGATGTGCATCAGTCGAACGCACACTCTCCTCCCCCTCGCCCAATCTGCGTTGAATGTGAAGAGTGAAGAGGCTCCTCGTCGGAGGGAAGTCGGAATCGGATCAGGCGAGAGGCGGAGACGACCCGCCACATATATGTCGAGTGAAAGTATCAATTCCGTAGTACGTAAATCAGAAATCGAGCGATCGAGAATCAAGAAATCAGAAAAATTAACGGACAATATGCTTCCGATGGATCCCGGATCGACGTCCTGCGACCTGCGACAGTCACATGCTTATCCCTCCGTGATCACGCGTGATGAAACGAAACGCCTCCTTCCTTCTATCTACCATACCTATCTACCTACTTGTATTTACTTACGAACGAAGGCACGCACAGCTGATGATTAGGCAACAAGGGTGACATTTGGATACTAGAGGCAGGAAATACCAGCCCCTTGTCTCCAATCGCCATCTGCTACGGACTGCAATGTGGCCGTGGAGGGGGCGGGGGCTGGTTAACAAACGCCACCCAACGTTTGTTGCATCGTTCTTGTCGAATGCAGTGCGAAGCGACACTCTCCGCGGCATGGTCCGCCGAAATTGTGGCGGAGAAGTGTTTGCAGGAGAGCTGGTTCGATCTCAGCTATCGTGGAACTTTCTGGGTGCACGTCTGCTCGTGGCATTTTCCGTTCTTCGGCGTCGCTTAGGTATACTTGGAAGTATCCCATGGAATGCACGTTCATATGAAGAATTGTACTGAGCTAGTGAATATCAACTCAGTTATAAAAGCACTTCCAGTTATCTCTGTCAGTGTAAGATAGGTCTTTTCTGATGATATTACGAAAACTCTATGAGATGATTCCAAATAGTTAAGAGTAGGGTGCTTGAGATTTACTCCCTCTGTCCCGAAAGAAAACTTTCGTATGAGCATTTTAAACTCGATTATTGCGAGTTTCACTGCCATGAAAACGCACAGCATACCGTTGGAACCGTTTTGTTTATATTGCTTTTTTGTACCAGTGGATCATTAGTTATTTGTTGTTGTTTTTTGTGTCCTATCAGACAAAAAGTTGGATGCCAGTCTCAAACTCGTGCTGCATTTGCATGCGGCTTTGGGAGATACACTAGATTGTTATTCGAATAGCAATTGAACTTTTGAGTTGAAGTATAGACTTATTTATATCGAAATGGAGATGACGGCGGCGATGATGCTGCAAGTTCTAATTTTATTTCATTTTTTAACCTAGGATGAGGTCATCATATTTACTGCAATATGTAAAAATCACAATGTTTATCTTTCTCGTACCTCCAGGACATATGGTAGCGACGCCTCTGCTTAAATACCAGTCACTTTTCTTTTTGTCAGATTCTGTCCTATTAGGTTGTGAATTACTAAGTAATTTCTAGTGATCACTGACATTATTCAGTAATATGGCCCAAATCTGGCTACTCTTGGTTACTTTGAGTTGAGTAATAACAGTAACTGAAAAGGAATCATTGGTGTACTGGCATTCTTCTACACAGACGTACATATATATTCCTTAGTAAAGCCATACTAGTTTCGTTTATTTTGCCCGGCTTGCACGGGAAAGCGGCACCATTCATATGAGATTATGGCAAGTGGCAACACCAAATGAAGTAACCAACACTAACCACATCCTGGGACATGGCCATGGTCTCTGCTCCTACACAGCAATCTTGCCCAAATAGTGTTGTTTGTCTCTGAGTGGGCATGTTGTGGCGGCGGCAGCAAAGTGTATTGAGCGTGCAACAAGGTGAGATCCAGGAAGTAAATCCGTCTCATCATTACCATCGAGCTCATCTGTCCCCCCACTCTTCCTCAGCAACTTGTGGACCTGTTTTCCCAACACACGTGATTCAATGTCATGGCACCAGCGATACTCGGTGTTTGACAGCAATGGCCTAGCATCTAGCCTAATACACAGATTGGTAATATGATGTAGCTAAGATATATTCATGTCATTTGATCTGATAATATGATCAGTCACATTCTGAACTAGAGATTGATTTGTTGCGTTACTATTACATCCTTGGAAAATCCCTGTACCAAATTAAAAACCTACTTTTAATTGATTTTGTTCAAGCTGTTCAATCTGATGTTATGAGAAGCCACCACATACGAAAATGTTGCATTGGAATCTTCATAATTTGTAAATACCTACATATTTATAAAAAAGTCTCTAAAAAGTGTATTATTGACTCTCCAGCCATGGGGAAATGCCCAAATATTATTGGAGTACTCTGAAAGGTATAATTTACCCCAATTCAAACCAATTCGTACAATCATAGAAAAACTGTCATTTTGTTAATGGTTGGGTGTCTGAGTCTTTACACATTAATATACTCGTGTCAGAAGAGTCTGTGGAGTAAACTTTTTATTATCAATTTCTATTCATCTTCACGACACCAACTTTACAACAGCTTTGTACATTGAAATAAATCAAACAGCCGAGCACAAGTAGTTGGTCATGATCTTGTAAGCTAAATATAATGTGATCAGTTCTTAACAATGTCTAGCCTACTTTCATTTCTGCATAATTTTGAACAATATAAAGTTAAGAATAAGGTTCGAAAGGAAATTATTATTATTAGTGAGACCAATCAATTCGATATTTCTTTAATTCATTGTTGGATCCTCTGGGGACCATTGGTTCCAC
>JALLPA010000669.1:0-13527 GCA_036939895.1 Thalassiosira exigua
GATACTCCTAGGTACAATACTCCATCCTTTTGAGTTTGTACCTACTTCATAGAGGAAATTGATAGAATGTGAAAGGACCCTTCATCTGCTGGGCAATAACACGTTGCTATCTAGTTATGAATCAGGTTGAGGGGAGAGAGAGATGGTGATGAAGATGAGTATCCGGAGACACCAAATGGAGGCATAAGATGCCGAAATGATACGACTACAAAATTTAGGTAGACGGTAGATAAAAATGGCGGGAAATGAGCAGACTTGGTCGTAACGTCATAGGATATGGTCTCATCGCGATCTCCATTTGAGGTCGTAACGTCATTAAAATAAGATGGACATCTGGGTAAAAACTTGTGAAAAGGGGCAATTTGGGGCGCACAATTTTAGGGTATTATTATTTTCGTCCCCGCGGGGAAACTTCCCCTCGGGCTTCACGTGAGGGCAGCTGTCGCAGGGAAATTAATCTCCCCACGACCCAATTCGTCCAAAATAATTTGTCATGATAAAAGTTAAGTTTAAACTGTCAGGATTTCAAATAGTACAACTCAGTCGTTGCTGGCCGTCGGTTCGGGTGTTCGGGCCGGCTCGGGGAGCAAATAATAATAACAATGACACCTGATTCGTCCCGGCGCCGGCAGGCATTTCATAATTTTTCCCAGCGCTCATCCAAAAGAACAGTAGGTAAGGTTCGTATGGTGTTTGCTCTTGTCTCTTGTTGCAGCCGTTCTCGACTGTCACGGGCGTTCGTCCTTGTTGTCGTCCTTGCCGTCGTCGTTGTCGTCGTCGTCGTTATCCTCGCCTCCGTCGTCTCGCGGCCGTGTTTGCTGTCGCTGTGGGCGTTGCTGTCGTGGGTGTTTGCCATCGACGGGGTCGTTTGCCGTCGTGGGCGTTTGCCGACGCGGACGTTTGCCGTTGCAAGGGTTGTCATCGCGGGATTATTCGACTCTCTGCCACAACGATGACGGGCGTCGAGGCCTCTTCAAGCAAAAGCGACGGGACGACCAGCCCCGAGGCCTTTGCCGCCGCAAGGACTAGGAGGACCAGCCCCGAGGTCTCCGCCGCGAGGACCGACGACAAGCCCCAAGGACTCCACGGCGTGGACGACGACGGCGAACCTCGAGGACTCCGCGGCGAGGATGGCTTCAACCAGCCACGAGGCCTTTGTCGCTGTGAGGGCGAGGAATACGAGCTCCGGGGACTTCGGCGAGGACAACGAGGACGAGCTGAGGACTCCGCGGCAAGGACGACGAGGACGAGCCCCGAGGACTCCACAGCGAGGATGACGACGAGACCCCAGGCCTCCGCGAGGACGACGAGCCTCGAGGTTGTCGTGAGAACGTTGACGATGGGAGGTGATGATGTTGTGGACAAGCTCGCCTCGGTGGTATCGTTCTCGACCAAGGCCCTTTGGCGACGCGCGGCGCGTCCTCGTTGTCCTCCTCCTCCCCCCTTGCGCCTAAGAATCTGTTTACAACAATGAGCCTTGCAGAAGATGTTTGAAGTGAGTAGTAACCCTTTTTTAGTTAAAGAAAAATTTCTTCAGAGGTTCCCCATATCTTTGCGATGGCACGCATTACCCCGTACGTTAAAAGAGAGGCACTGATTTACCGCGGAAGAACTCCCCTTGCCAAGCTTTGTCTTTGACGAATGACACTTTCTAGCCAGGTCCCGCGACGGAGACTCTGCCGAGACGGACAGCGGGGAGTAACCCGGTCAGAATCCGCCTCGGCATATCGTACTTCGTAATTGTTGTTATTGTTGTCCACCAAGCTTCAGGGTCAAAGGTTCAGTCAGTCACGCTGTGTGGACTGCAAGATGCCGTGCACGGTCAAGACAACAAACAGCAACAATCAGCCAAATCCCGACTCTCGATCCTCCATCGAGCATTGGAAGTTGAATGCAGATTCCTTTTAGATTACTACTCAGGCCAATCAGTAGGTAAATACCACGGCTAGTTGCTAAAACAGCAAATTCAACTGGTGACAAGTTTTTGTGCAAAATTGCCCATCCAACAACCCGACATGCAGCCAGAAGGTTCGACACGTGGCCAGCAGGCGTTCACACAAGATTTTTGGGACTAAATTCATCATCAGCTTTAGCTTGCAATAGTAAAATCTCCAGACAAATAGCTGTAGCTACTTGTCAAAAGAATATTGTAGGTTTCTCTTCATTTGGTTTTTTGTGTGAATAATGTAGGTCTAGACTCTCCATCAACCATGGACAATATCCACCAATCATGGCAAACCTAATTGCCCTTGGTGAGTCCTTAGGAGACTTGGGTGAAGTTGAAAAGAAACCATTCATTCTTGTTGTGGATCATCTGTAGCTTTACCACGGTCCAAAGGGACTAAATCTATATTATGATCGTTATTTGAACTTGCTCTGTCTGAGTGTGAAAGGCTAACTTTGAAATGATGAAAAATGTTCCTAAATCCACCCATAAACTGCCTATTTTGTTGTGCGTGTGTGTTTACAAAGGTATCTGCGTGGTTACCACAGTAAAATATCCACCTGTGGGGACACATACTAATGGATTTTTTTGTTTTCGTGAAAGCAAGACAAGTGAGTGTTCCGTAGATATATTGCACTGTGATATTTTGGTACAAGGGCACCTGGCATTCTAAATTTGGCTGAGTTAAAATTAAACAGCAATGCTATTAACGGTCCATAAACAAGTACAAATCGGTGGAATATTGTGTTCGTACTGGGAAGATAATCATGTATTTGATGCACTTTGCTAGTTTGATTCCCAAACCTTCCAATTATTGCAAATATTACTTTGTGTTTGACTATGCCAATTGACTATGGTGCATCTCTAGGCTAATCTCACCACACTCTCATCTACAAACATGATTGGTTTGATCAGCAATATACAGGAATTATGATACTGGAACACATGATTGTGCAAGTTAAGGTATATGGGTTTCTCGAACAGTATTGTGGCCCCCTCGTCTACATTGGTACAATGGCTGTGCAGCTCGAGTACATCACCATGCGTTCACTACTCCGTCAAAGTACAGGACCATTTGCAAATTAGATAAAATAGGTCTCCGATGAGCACATATCCTGCTTTCTGAAAAAAGCCAATCAAACATGTAACTCATTTCACTCTTTTACAATATTCGTCTTATTCTAACTACAACAATCACATCTCTACCTCTGATTTCTTTCCAAATGAAAACGGTCAGCTTTGATTGCAAATGTGATCAAAGACATAGCTGGAATGGTCAGACATCTCTGGGCCATGACTAACCTCATAGTACGCGTGTTTCAAACCGCCCCTACATTGACTGTGTATGTGTGGGGTAGGAGCACCTTTGCAGATTCTATCCGCTTCACAGAGGTTGTTATCAGTCAGAACAAAGCCCCCTCTTGCCCGAAATTGTCGGCGCGCTGTCCACCCTATTCTTGGCTGCTTTGTCTGCATGTTGGCCACCACAAAAAACACTGCGTGACCTGCCCCATGAATGCATTCTCTGATCACATCTATTCCTGGGATGATTGTGGATGTCCTGTTCTTCCTAACATCCCAAATTAGAGGTCCGCATATCTCGACTATCAAATCAGTCGGATAGCGCCTGAATAAATCGACATCAACAGATGGAAGGTAATGCCACAGAAAACCGTGCTGCGAGTGAAATGGGAGCATATCTGGTGGACTCTCTTCTCGCGTCATCCTCTGGAGTTCAGCGATAACTTCACGTGCTGTTTCAAGTCGTTCGTTTGAGCTAGCATCTAGAAGCAACGATCCTTCTCTGATAAATTTATCGGCGGCAATTGCCCCCACCCAGTGATGGAGAGCGGGAAGACATGCAGTGCAAACATCTGTCTCTGTCTCATTTGAATATCGATTTTTGGGAACGTTCACATACACTGCCTCTGGGCGTGTACCACTATAGTTTTCAGTTATGATGCCAAAGCCCTCTAAGTCCATGGTTTTTGCAGCTGTAAGAGTTGCTGAAATGAAACTGTATGTCTCAAAAAGTTCCAGAAAGACTCTGCGGAAGCCCACTTTGTCCAAAGCGTCATCTACGATGTCATAAAGAGGATCAATGTCAACAAAGTATGACTTGTTTGCATTTTCCAAAGTGTCATTCATCAAAAGACGGAGCGAGGCAGCTGCTGCGTTGCTGCGCATATCGTATATCGGATCGATCTGGTAAAGTGAAGCTGGTGATAAGCTGGTGTTGAAATTTGAGCCCGAGTAGAAAGCAAGGAGAACTATTCCCAAGTATACTGCAGACTTAAAACAAGCAATGAAAATGCTTCTTTTGCATGTGTTAGCGTCAGCTTTAGATTGAGAAGACTGTTGAGAAGGCTTGCTTTGCTGCTCGTTGGTGATAAGTTTGGTGCACTCTGCCTTGAACTCTGGTGAATCAGACGCACTTGGATTGATGTCTATCATGATATTCTCAGAGGCTGACGGAGAGAAGGAAGTATCATCGAAGTTCAGAACAGATAGTAGAGCGTCCTCATACGTAGTTCGAAGTCGACTTGTGACTGAGCGTGGTTCTGCAAGGCACGCTGTCTTTCCTTGTAAAGGCGCCAGGATCGGGTCCCTAAGACAGCACGGGGGCAGTTGGAAGGTAGAAGAAGCACGTGCCACCACGCTTATCCAATCTGATAGTATGGCGGCATGGTCATGTTGTTGTGGTCCGTCTCGCTCGAGATCCGGCGACCAAGCAACCCCCAACCCCCTCGACGACGCACCCCCCACGGGCACGGGGTGCTAGGGTACTGCGGCTGCGGGGGCGGGGGATGATACCCATCGTACGATACGAGCCGCCGACAGCAGGGAGGGACGGCCGACAGGGTCGTCGGCAGTCGGCACGAAGTATTTTATGGATACCTACTCCTTCCTTCATTTTACGTACAACATACTTATTAGGAGTAACATCCAACTACCTACATAGGAGTACGTACCTATCAAGAATCGTTCAACGGACCATGGTCGACTGTCTTTAACGCTCAAGTAAGATTAATATTAGTTCCTGTGTAGATATAGTTTCCTATTGAGAAAGCGAGAGATGAATTGCTTCTTAACTGGTCCGTCGGTCAGTTGTTTTGCACCTCCGCGTTTTCTTGATTGAGAAAGGGTACTGAGAAAGACTTATTCCGATTTCATGCCACTGCGGTCAACTGATACTTCCCCCCACCCCCCATTCTGCTCCGTCTTCGAATCAATCATTCACTGATCCATGCTTGAATCGAGGCCTGAACAAACACTGGCCCATATTCCGTTACGAGCGGGCGTCATTGATTCTACCCTAGGTACCTACGCCGGGGACAACGCCGCACAACTCTGTTAACATACTCATTTTCATCTCTCACCAGAGTCCCGAAGATGGCGCTCAAGACGAAAGTGGGCGTGGCCCTGGTGGCGTTGATGGCTTCCTCTAGCTCAGTGGCCACCGATGGCGGCATCCGGCGCGGAAGGAGGGTCAGGAAACATAAGCTCCGCGATGGCGGTCGCCGTGGCGGAGGCAATCGGCGCCTTGCGACAGGACACAACAGGAATGAAGACATCACTGAGGACGTTGCATTTTGGACGCGCATGTTGAAAGAAGGGTCTATCGCTCCCAATCCTCCCGATCCCGTTCCCAGTAAGTGTCCCTGTATGTTAGAAGTTCCGTTCAACGGCTAGACTTCGTGCTACAAAGTTGACCTGCTGTGCCTGCCCTTACTCACATCTGTCTCTCTAAAACACACACACACACCAACCCACCCGCTGAAGTGCCTACCAACCCGCCCGATATTGCCACCCCGAACCCCACCGACCCGATCGCCACCCCGAACCCCACCGACCCATTTGCCACCCCAAACCCCACCAACCCACCAGTTCCTGTGTCTACCCCAAACCCTACGAACCCCCCTGTGCCCGCCCCAACTCCGTCCAACGTTCCGGTGGCGAACGACGACTTCGTCTCCATGCCAGCCGACGACTTGGCATTTATATCTGTCCTCGAGAACGATATTCCTGCGCCAGGACAGGAGCTCGGAGTGAAGCAAATCACAGTTCCTGCCTCCAATGGAGACTGTGGGATTAGCCTCGAGATCACCGAGGTGACCTACGCGCCCAACCCCGGATTCACTGGCACCGACAGCTGTGTGTATGAGGCCTGCGATTCGACTCCACTGTGCGACACAGCAACGGTGACGATTACGGTCACATAGCCATAGGAATTTAGTTTAGATTTTGTTCAACGTTTTTTGTTGGGACACAATGGATAGAGAGATGTTGGTTTGTGCCAATTTATTGGTGAACGCAATCCACGGGGGCGGACCGATTAGTTCAAATCTACAAAATAAAATGTGTTTGCTCGAGATTACCTAGGTACGCTAATGAGTTTTTAGCCAAATGCTTGACCGTGCCAGTAGAGCATGAATTTCCAGGCGCCACAAGCCATTGTTTTTTACTACGCCTACTTAGGATTAGCTGAATTTTATGTCCAGTCAAGAGGACTTATCTTTTCTGTCCAGGACTGACCAGGATTTTAATGCAACCGCACCGTTCAGTCTGCCGCTTGTGGTGGTTTGTGTGGTTTCAAGTAACTTACCTTATAGGCGTGCATTGCTAATAAAACTTAAGCAAAATATTTCATGTCACACGCTAATGTACATGGAGGCACGCATTATTTATGTATTACTTTTCTTTGATGAGAACGAATGCACTTGTATGCACTGTTAGTCAATTTTCAATATCACCCCTCGATAACTTCAACTTGGAGAGAATTGCAACTGAGGCACATGACATAAGAAATGGTTGAGGAAGGGAGAAAGTAAATCAGGATGGACATGTGGTATCAGAGTATGAGGAGGTGGGAAATTTGCAGAACGCCATAAATAGTATGCAGGGACTTACGAGGTGAAGGGCGGCTATCTGGCTTATCTGGCATGGAATGACCACGCGGTGTCCGCATCCAATACTCCAACTCCACTTTTTTATGTTCCTTCCCACGAACCGTCTTCTTTCCGTTCACCCCCGTCCCATGAAGACGGCCCTCGCTAGAGGTTTCCTTCCCTTTGTCACATAGTTGCCGTAGGTACGGAAAGGGCCATCAGAGCAAGTGTCAATGCGCGTGAGTCACTCAGCCGTACCACGTTAATACAGCTACTTACGAAGTGAGGGGGAGTTCTCTAACTTCTTTTGGTTCACACCCCTCGCGTGATGTCGGCCCTCTCTGGAGCTTTCCTTCCCTTCGTCGTGTTGTCGCAGCGCGTCCTTCCAGTACTCCAACTCGTCTACGTCCTCGATTTTGGTCCCAAGATGGGGTTCATCCAAGAGTTCATCTTCGTTCGCCTCCAACGCAAGGCGTTGCCCGTCATCGGCAATGTATTCGTTCAGCGATCCGCTGATGTGTTGGCTGGCGCCACCCTGATCTCCCAAATTAACCCCACCACGACCGTCGAATGGGCTGAAGAATATCGTCTTCAACTTCTTGCGACGGGGGGTGCGCATATCATCGTCGCCCCTTGCGTTCCCTGGACCCGCCGCGAAGATGGTTGGGGCCCCAAATAGCTTATTGGTGGTCATGATTAGAAGCTATGCTAGACCCTCCTCATGTGGTGGCGGCCATTCGATGGCAGTGCGTGGTGACAGAGATAAGGGCCAACACAGATCTGCCCGGCCGGCCGGGTGAAGCTCGGATACCTTGTTGGGAGTACGTAGTAATAGGGATAAACCCCAGTACCTAAGCCGTCACTTCGCCCAGCATATGCTCACGGCAGCCTCCACTCCTCCATATGCTTCCTAGTTCCATAACGGAATGGCACATTGTGCGCCACTGTGTGACAAAAGATCTACAATTTGAAGTAAAGAAATAAAAAACTTGACAGTTTCTGGAGGTATTTTCATTACCTTGCAAACAAGTTTCAACAAATAATCGTCCACAAAAGCATTTCTAGTTCAATTTATCGATTTTTTTCCGTCAGCCATGCTTTTCACACCCAAATTTGCCCAATATCTGCTTAATAATAGCCATCGTGAATCCGCCCCCTTTTCCGAGACTCATCATTGATTGAGAGCAACCTAGCTATGAACAAGGCAGGCTTCCTGATCTCTGTGACCGAGCTGTGTCGTCACCGAGGACAGAACGAGAATGAAGAAAGGCTGGCCATTGGGTTTCAACGGTGTGACTCGCCAGTTGCCGTTGAGTGCTCTGGCTCTGGCTTGTCAAAATTTGTCTTTGACAAGTTGTTTAACATAAAGTTCGAAGGTGATGCTGATTAAGATGGTGAATATCTATGATTAACGGCGGCTGTTTGTGTCGGAGGAGGAGACGGTTTGGTTGCACCCGGGCGTGTTTGCTGGTTCGGTGTGCGAGGAAACGGCTGACAGCCGTGGTGCACAGAGTGGTCATGGTGTTTGTCCACCCTGTGGTGTACCCTCTACGGAATGATGTGTTCTGATCCTAGATCATCTGATCTTGATCACGGACGCTCTCGTAGAGTAAGAATTCACATCGTAAACTTCTCTCTACGTCACAAAAACCAATTCTCGGCATTTTTTTGGGTCAGCGGACGCTACAGCTGACATCACGCTTCATAATAGGTGGATGCGTACATACGACTAAGGTAATTACCTCCAATCGCGCTCCTCTCCATCGCAAACGGTACTCAACGCTCATCCAACGGAAGCTGACCGAGTTCACATTATTCGAAACTGTGTGATGAAATTCGAATCGCAGACTGCCATCCTCGACCATTTGGCGAGAAATAATCAATATCTGACCGTCCGAAAACGGACTCGCGACTCGTCCTGCGACTCGTCACATCATTCTCCAAGGCAGCCGACGAGCCGACGATGCCATGATTATATTTCTGTTGCCTCGACTCAAGCCAAGCAATGAAGTCACGAACACCTCCAGCCCCTTCTGGGACGATGGTCATCGGTCGAAGCGCTCTCTTCCTCCGCGGGTATGACCAAGAGTCGATGGTCTCGGAGTGCGCCCTCGAAGTCGGCGACGAGCTGCTTGCGCGCCATGAAATTGGGAACAAATACGACCGATACGCCGTTGCTGTGTCTAACCTCGCCGGCAAGCACATCGGCCGTATAGCCAAGGAATTCTCTCCAGGATGCCAACAAGTCCTCCAATACTTGGAATCGTCATCCAGCCTCCAGTTCGTCGCAACCTTTGTTTCGTTCGGCACAGAAGACAAGAGGCATTACGAAAACACCCTCGTTCACATTGTTCTGCACTACTTTGCCCGTGTAGCAGATGAGGTTACCTTCCGCAGGGTGCAGGATGAGCTCCGTGCATTCGTGAAGCAGCAAAAACTTCCTTTCGATAAGGCAAAATTTTCGAGGACATGCCTTCTGCCTGCTGTTATTGTTGGAGAGAACCAGGCTGAGGAAAGAAAGCGCAAACGTCAGAGCAAGAAAGGAGAACACCCCAAACAACGAAAGATCAGCTGCTTGAGAAAAGAGCTCAAAGTAGCATTGCAGTTACAAATTGGACTGACGTATGCTTTGCATGCTGGAAAGGAAGCAGATATTTTTGAAGGGATCAAGTGGAAAATGGTTTCTGCCGAGATTTGCTATGACGAAAAAGGCACGGTTGTTTTTGATGGTGACGAGATCATTACTTTGATTACCTCTGAGCAAGCGACAAAGCACAGCCTGTTCAAAAAGTGGGTTCGTTTTGAGAGAAGGGCAGGGTTGAATGGTAAGCGTATTAGTCGCTTCTGGCACAATGGCGATGGCTGCTATTTCGGCTCGTTCAAAGCCCTTGAGAAATGGAAGCGCGAGCGTTCAGGTTAGATTCCGGGCTGCCAATAGTTGCTATTGCTGTGGCTGTGGCTCTATTGTAAATGAGGCCTGATTCCAGATTGGGAGACGATATGCCTTATTCATGGCTTCTAGAAATAAATGTTGAGCTAGGTCTGTGTAAATTATGAGTTAGAATGTATCATGACATAGTGTCTGAGGGCATTCATGAATACTGCTTTTTTTGCAGAAAAAATGCATGATCTCAAAATTTTGTTTATGATACGGGTTAATGCTTACCCCCAAAAGGCTTTCATTTATGACCACAATTAGCATTTTAGTAACTACGGGCTGAGCGATTGCAGCTCAGGTCAAACTGGGTACCTACATAGTATCATTTTTTCTTTGCCTTTTATATTGTTTTTTTGCGTACGATACCGAATTTTATTTGACAAGTTATGCCTACAATATCTTTTTCCGGTACATGATAAATTGGTATGGTACTGGACTTGGTTTAACAAAATAATTCCCAGTAGTGTGCATCAATAAAAAGCAAATAAAAAGTGCCGATTGGCCCAACTGGTTACCTAGTACATCAATTGGCTCTTATGTTGCACACAGTATATGTTTGCTTCTATTATCATTGTTGTTTTAGGTATACCGTGAATCGATATGATACCAGACTTGGTATCAAATCATGCCTGGTTCGTTGATTCTTCACACAGTCTATGGTACACTATATGAACTGGGTATCCAGCACCGACGGAACTTTTTTTGCCTCTTGTATCATTCTTGATTGAGGCACATCATAATCAGTACGATGCCAAATTTGACTTGACAAGTCATGCCCCGTACCATACAAAAGGTACACTGTGGATTGGTATGATACCAGACTTGGTATCAAATTATGCCCGGCAAGTTGGTTGAGCCCCCACCCTGCACACAGTCTATGATACCATTGGTCAAAGTGGGTAGTCATTACTAATGCCACTATTTTTGTTTGCTTTTTGTATGGTTATTGCTTGAGATACACAATTATTTGGTATGATATGGACTTGATTTAACGAGTCATGCTCGGTATTAAACCAAGTCCAGTACAATACCAATACTATTTCACGGCAGTGTACAATACTAAAATGCAAACAAAAAGTGTTGTTTGGTCCAAATGGGTAAACAGTCATTTTTGTTTGCTTTTGTGTGTCATTGTTGCTTTAGGTACACTGTGAATCAGTTTGATACCAGACACAGTTTCAAAACATGGTCGGTTCATTGATTGGCTCCCCATCCTGTACACAGTGTATGACACAATGGTACGAACTGGGTATCTAGTAACATGGGCACTTTTTGTTTGCCTATTGTGTTTTTTGCTTTAGTTACACCATGAATCGTTATGATACTGAATTTGATTAACAAGTCATGACAGGTAACATACCATTGGGCACACTGTGATGAATCGGTATGATACCAGACTTGTCATCAAATTATGCCCGGTTCATTGGTTGGCACTCCTCATACCAAACACTGTCTTTGACACCATGGTAGAAAGTGAGTATCCAGTACCAATGGCACTTTATTTGCTTTTTGTCTCGTTCTTGTTTATGATACTGAACTGAACAAGTCATGATGCTCGGTAAAATACAATTAGGTACACCATGAATCAGAATGGTACTGGACTTGGTTTAACAAATCATGCATGGTAGCATACCGTTTCACAACAGTGTACAACAATAAAAAGCAAACAAAGATTCTGATTGACCCAACTTCACCGTAGTGTATGACAAAAAATGAAAAGCAAAAGTGCTCATTGTCCAAACTGGGTACCTAGTATCAAATGCCTTTTTTTGTTTGCTTTTGCTTGAGGTACACTGTGAATCGGTATGATAACAGACTTGGTACCAAATAATGCTCAGTTCACCTTTGATTGGTCCCCATCCTGCACACAGTTTATGGTACCATGGTATGAAATGCGTAACCAGTACCAACATCAATTTTTGTTTCCCTTCTGTATCATTTTTGCTTGAGGCTCACCAGGAATTGATATGATACTGAACTTGATTTAACAAGTCGTGCCCAGTATCATACCATTATGTTCACCATTGATCGGTATGGCAGCAGAGTTGTTATAAAATCATGCCCAGTTCATTGATTGGCTTCCATCCTGCACTATTGCTGCCAAACTGGACTTACAAAACATTGAAGTGCAATTGGCCCTATACAGGGGGGATAATAATTTCACCTTTTGGGAGCATATCTTTCTAGTTTGGGTGGGACCATCTGTCACCAAGGTTAGAGATATGGCCTTCTAAATTTTCATTGCATTAAAAGAGGTGGATCTTTGCAACGCTTGTTGCTACTGCTTCACCTTCCATGTACACCAAATTCTAGTCATTTTGAACCACATCTGAAGTATCATTGTCTGTCGTGCAATCGTCTGGGTCTGGGTAAGTCTCATTGCTTCATCAGGTGGAAGACGCACTGCTGGTGACATTATAAATGCCAATCACTTTGTCTATTTATACCTCCTTTTGAGGTATGAAAATAAATAAGCAAAAGATTCAATCACTCTTACCACATGGGGGTCAGAAGACATTGTATCACTTAACCTTGATATGATAACGAACTCAATTTAACAAATCATGCACGATATATTAAACCAAATTTAGTACTATTTCAATACCCTTTCACAGTAGTGTAAAAATGCCGATTGGCTTTTTTTGAATGAATGAATGCACTTATGTTTAACAACTAGGAAGTCCCCCGCCCCATGGCTCCACGATTATTGTCAGTACCTTTGTCAATGCGTACACCTCCCAATGGTGGCAGGGAGAGAAGCTCTATGGGGAGCCTAGTCCCTGCCAAAGCGGACCGCCCTAACAGCGACCCCGCAGTTGATGAAGGGACAGGGCTCCTTGCGGTCGTGCGAACCCCTCAGGAGGAGGGAATTCGAACGGACGACTTCGATGCACATGCGGCAGCGCACGTAGTGGACCATCTGGCTGTTTTTTTGCATCCTTGTTGCTTGAGATACACTGTGAAGCCGAACTCAGCAATAATCACACCGAGAATGATTTTTTATATATCTTTCAAATATTAATTTGGGAAATTGTCAATTAATGTTTTGCTGAATTTCGGCATCTGAAGCCTGTGGTGCAAGTTTTTTTTGCTTCAGTAACCATAGAGTTTGGATAAGGCTTAAATCTGTTTTGCGATGCCTATTTCTTTGAATAAATATACAGTTGCATGGTCCAAATACCAAAAATTATCCACAATACTGAAGGAAATATTGAACATAACGAAAAAAATCAGAGCTGATATCACTGTCGCGCCAGTTGACAACACGGGAATAGTAAAACCCAGCATTGACATTGCCGGTGTTTCCACCGATACTCTGAAAAGATGAAGGGTAATAATCAGGTGCCTATTGCTTATGCATTCCTCTCTTTCATGTGATAAAGTCTTGCCTGCTAATACCATGCCATTTTACGGTAGTGTACAACAATAAAAAGGAAACAAAAATTGCCGATTGGCAAAAGTGGGTACCTAGTACCAATGGCACTTTTTGTTTGTTTTTTGTGTCGTTGTTGCTTGAGGTACATCATGAAATGGTAAGATACCAGGAGACTATCCTGATTTAACAAGTCATGCCCGGTATTAAACCAACATGTACATCATGAATCGGTATGATACCGTAGTTGGTATCAAATCATGCCCGGTTTGTTGATTGGCCCCCCAGTAAATTGGTACATACTGGGCATATTGGTGTGATACCAGGCGGTGAGTGACGAGTTGCATTTTGCTTTTGTTGTGTAATGGTTGGAGTTAACATC
>JALLPA010000670.1:0-13571 GCA_036939895.1 Thalassiosira exigua
TCCTCCTCTTCCTCCTCTTCCTCCTCTTCCTCCTCTTCCTCCTCTTCCTCCTCCTTCTCCTCCTTCTCCTTGGAAGACCATGTGGAATTGTAGAGGCCAGCATGTCCATAAGTCATAAACCGGCATCACGCACACAATCACACGTGGTCACGTACAATAACACGTGATCACACATAATCACACGTGACCGCACACAATCACGCATGACCACGCGTAATCACACGGTACCATGCACGGCCACACGAAGCTGGACTGGTCACTTTCGCTATGGGGTCAATTTCGTTAGAGATGCCATTTGCAATTCAGTGCCATTTTATCGAGACCAGCTATTTTTGCGAAGACAGAACTAAAACTGTGACGACACTCAGGTGAGCATGATCAGTCTCACGTTGAACGCTTACGTAAACGATGAGTGTATGACTGCTCACAGCACCCTGCGAGCACAGCCAGAAGAACATGGAGGGGCGTTATTTATTATTTATTCATGTACCATATTACAGTGCAATTTCTTGGTTTGCGGAAAATCTTTGCATCTAGAAAACATTTGATTCCTGACCTATCTATCTACCAACCTACCATAATGAACCATCTTTTTCACGAGGGGGAGTGGAGGAGGGGCAGAGCCCCCCCCAGCAACGAACGTTGATATCTAGT
Organism: Thalassiosira exigua; assembly: GCA_036939895.1. Lineage (NCBI taxonomy): Eukaryota > Bacillariophyta > Thalassiosirophyceae > Thalassiosirales > Thalassiosiraceae > Thalassiosira > Thalassiosira exigua. The sequence continues at coordinate 655 of JALLPA010000670.1, forward strand.
TTAAATTCAAATTTTAGTTCCAATCATCTCCAGCATATCATCATCAGCTCTGTTTTTTTAGGCGTCTGCCGTGGCATTGTTTTCCGTGGCATAATCATTGACGTCGTCATCTCCCACGGCATCATTTTCCGCGACATTGTCCTCTGCGGCGCCATTGACATCGTTTCCCATGGGGTTGTCCCCCGTACCATCGTCCTCCATGGCATCATCAGCATTGTCCCTAGCAGCGTTGTCCCCCGTGGCGTGTTTTCCCGTGGCGTGTTTCGTTACGACGGAGTCTCCTTTGAGGTCATCTACCGCGGCATCCTTGGCATGTCTGTGGCATCGTTGGCATCACCTTCCACATCGTTTCCCGAGATGTCTCTCGTGGCGTCCTATACGGCATTGTCGACGTCATTGTCTGATGCAATGTGGCCTACGGTGTCATCCCCTGCGGCATGTTTCCCCTTGACGTGTTTCATCGCGACGTCATCTCCTGGGGGGTCATCTACCGCGGCCTCATTGGTGTCTCTGCAGTGTTGTTGGTATCACCCTCCGCGTCGTCTCTCACGTTGTCATTGTCGTCCTCCTCCACGGCATCATCAGTGTCATCCCATCGACAATGATAGTCAATCCCTCATAGTAAACCAAAACATATCTATGGGACGCTTCAGTCACATATTGAGATAGTAGAAGACCTTATGTTGTTGTGGGCGCTCTCGTTGACTACATCCATAACTACGTAATGTTTTTATTCCCACGGACTTACAATCATTTCACTTTACTCAGGAATTAGTATGTACTAAAGTATATAGATTCTATTGTGTTGACCTCAGAAGCATACACAGAATACTGATTCCAAAGGAGTACCCAAAGATCCGGATATTGACGACAATTCATACTTAGGGGGAAGAGCCAGGCTATCGTTGTGTCTGATACATTTAACAAAGTATTGATGTCCACGCGATGTCACACTGTTAAACTACTTTTTGAAACATCGGGGCATCACTTCTGCTTTCTGAACAAGTTCCCATGGATGGTCGAAGCATTTCACTAGCTGCCATGGTCCGTCTATCCCTCTTACCATATTACTTCATCCCATACTACCCCTTATCCATTTGCTGGGCAAGCGGGGCTCTGTCTCTCTGTCCCATCGCGTGTTACCCAGGAAGTCTCCTGTATTAACACATGATTCGCAGTGATGACTTGGTATGGCGCAGGAATTGAAACATATCAAGAGTCTATCTGTCTCCTGCACACATACCTACAGGTCCACTTCCATGACCACAACAAAGAAAGTTGGTTTGCTACGACCTCGCTCCTCACCAGCTGAGATGTCTGACCACATTTCCATGATAGAATATAAATGCAAAATGCACTTATGTGCTGTTTACCATCCACTTATTAGTATCACCAAAGTCACTCCCTTCCACATCATCTGAATATCTATCGTGTCGCTGCTTCTTGCAAGGCCTATAGCCATCTCAATAGTTGAGGTTCCTGGGGTTCACACCAAGACACTTACAGCAAACATCTTCATGGAGCCAAAGCATTCACGGCCACAGTCGCCTTCTTGGTCACTGCGAAACAGGCTGCATCAAGTGCACCTCACCGCTCACCCATCGACCCGATCGCAGACGCTTCACCCTCACAAGAACTTCCGCTTCCACCCTGCCAGCAGCTCCACGTCGACCCCGCTCCCCCCGCACACCTCCACGACGATCGCACGTCTCCCATCGCCCCCCAGATCCTCCAGGATTCTCGACCGCAACCTCTCCGAGTACAGAGGCGCCAGCGCCGCCCCGCACGCCGGCTCGACCAACATGCGATGATCCCGCGCGAACCTCGCGCACGCCTCCACAGCCTCGGCGTCGGTGCACGTCGCCGACAGGACGTCCTCGCCGTCGCCCCCACCAGATTCCGATCCGCGCTCCCGATGGCGGAGTGATCGACTGACGGCGATGGGGGTGACCTCCAGGGCTCCGAGGGAGGTGGCCACGGAGGTGATGCCATCCAAGCGGACCATCGTCAAGTCACCATCGCCTCCCTTCGACGACGCGCTATTGCGCTCGAACGACGCCGCAAACGACGCGGCACCCTCTGTCTCACACGCCACGACCTTCGTCCCCTTAACGACGTCCGAACGTCGAGGATCTTCCCCGAACCGAGTGCGTTCGATCCCCTCGAGGATGCCGCAGAGGAGTCCTCCTCCCCCGACGCTCGCTAAGACGGCTCCGACTTTGAGGTGGGACGAGGACGGCGACGCCAGAAGCTGGGAGACCATCTCGTCGATCACGGTGGAGTGCCCCGTCCAGAGGAGGGGGTTGTCGTAGGGACTCACTGCGACAGAGGGACCCGGGCAACGGCGACGACGGACTTTTAGACGTGACGACTCTCGCACCGGCTCTGCCCTTCATCGTATCGATCTTCTTCGGAACCATGCTCTCACTAGTGCCGCTCGCCTAGATCGGGCCACGAATGCACCGAGAAGGCGCACACGGCAACCTAGAGCAAACTCTCTCCAGACCTCCCCCTGGAGGAGCACGCACCAAACTCACCGTAAACCGCCCCCTCCCCCACTTCCTTCGCCTCCTCGACCCACTTCCTCGCCAGTCCGTCCGCCGCGTTCCAATTTGCACCGTGCACCGTCACCTCGGCCCCCAACGTCCTCAACTTCTCCACCACCATGGGCTTCGTCGTCTCGGGCACGACCACGGACACGTCCATGCCCGGCATCTTTTTGGCCACCGTCGTCGCGGCGAGGCCGGCGTTCCCCCCGCTCGAGGATACCACCTTCATCCTTCCCCCGCCGCTCTCTCCTCCTTCTCCTCTACCCTCCGCCTCCCGTCGGCGGTTGGCATCGTACACCCTTCGGACCGTGGCGCACAAATGTCCCATGCCGCGATCCTTGAAGCTCCCGCTCGGCTGCAGCAGGTCGAGCTTGAGGTAGACGTCGTGCGGACCACACAGGTCGGAGAGGGGCGCGGAGCGAATGAGAGGCGTGGTGGAGAAGAGGTCGAGCGATCGAGCTTCGCTTGCGACGCAGGGGGGATCGGCGGAGGAGGAGTGGGCGCCCATCATGGCAGTCGGCGATCGCGGCGACGGTCGCGTCGTCGTCGCGATCGAAGATCCAGACGACGAGCGGCTGAGGCGAACGAAGAGGCAGTGCGGGACGGCGGGCGCGGCGGAGAAGCCGGACGACGGCGGGGGAAGGGAACCGAGGAGGACGACGGTCGCCGCCAAGGCCAAGAGTGCCGTCCTTGCGGTCGGGCTCATCGCATCGTCGTCATTGCCGGATGGAGGCGGGGAGGATGCATGGGGGAAATCCAAGACCGTTGAAAATTAATAATGAATTCTAGTAACTTACTTATTCCTACGTGAAAAAAGATAGGTCAGACATGTTGGAATTGAAATTGTTCTCTCTGTTATTTATTTTTTATTTCAAAATTCCCAGATCCCAAGACTGGGCCTCACCCGCCCGCCCACTTACCTAGCTATCTCTAGGGCTTGCACTTGCCGGCCGGGCCGACACAGGATAGAGTGAGAGTGGACAATTTTTTGGGTAGATAGGTAGGTATCAACTACGATAGCACCCAGCGAGGAGAACATTATCACCCTTTTGGTCGGTCAATATCAATAGTTTGTGGCATTTGCATTTTCCATATATGGTTTGCATTTCCAATGGATTTACAAGGTATGCTTTCTTGGCGAAATGACATAAATGAAGTTTGTCAAAGTTATGCTTGAAAATCATAATCCTATCAACCTGGCGACCGGGTGTCTTTTTTTCTAATTGCAGCTACCACAATTTGAATTACTTTAATATGGTGCCAGTGATGAAGAATATCCCTTCTGACACAATATATATCTTTGTCCTTGCTGCAAGTAGAGTGTGTATTTCAGTAATCAATCTAGATGCAGAGCCATTTTGTAGACAATCATGATATGAGTTGCATGCTATTTTTGCCACAATTACACATGCATCATCATCATAAATATTTTCGCTATGATTTCAATTTTAAATGATTTTTCGTTGCTTATTCTTCAGGAGACCTCTTGCAATAATGCATAATTAGAGACGAAAAAAGTAATTAGGAACATTTAGCAGTACAATAGTGGCCTTTTTGTACTAGGGACACTCACAGGGCTGACACGACAATTTGTACATTCATCTTGGTGTGGAAGTCTGAGGTAGGCGGGTTTGATTCTGACCATAATACTTTTTCAGTATCGTACAGAACTGGTCAGAGTAATTACCATTACTTTAGACAGTCAGACGATAAGGCCAGAGCAATATGCACCTTTTTCCGCAAATGGTGCGGGGAATACAACTTAGTCACAGAAGATTCTGGAAAAGCCCTTTGCATGTGAGCCGCCTCGCCTCAGTATATTCATGTTTTCTGTTTTACTGATAGAAATTTTATTTTACGAGAGTCAGATTTCCAACACTTCCTAATAATTGTTTCTTTTCGGCCCCAATTTTGTCATTGGATGAAAGAAGAACTAATAGCAAGCTCGAGGCAACAAATAGTACCCCAAGCCATGTTTCCGTCTCTGGCTGCTGCTTCAACACAACTACTTCAAGCAAGTATGACCAGCCGATATCGCTAGACCTCGCCATCCCAGAGAGCGTAGCCGGCAGAAGTTTGGCTGTGTAGTTGAGAAGGAAGTGGCCAATCATTCCAGCAACACAGACCCCTAGAACGTAGGGCATTTCCCTTGGAGTTGGTACACGCCATTGCTGGTCTTCTGCATTAGACCCTGCAATTGCTCCTGCAAGCAGACTGAATAAAATTCCGAACACGGTCCACGAAAACAATAGTTGGAGTGTATGAGCACCCACGCGCCCGGCCTTTCGAATAAGGACAATGACCCCGGACGCGCACATCGATCCAACTATGGCGGAGATATATCCCAATGCCGGAGGTCGGACGTGGTTATCACCGTGCTCATCTCCATCCCCGAAGAGGAAGACTGGACGTGCTATCAAGGTTGCACCGACGATGCTCCCCACCGCCGCGACGAGATGAAGTGGTTTTATTTCTTCTCCCAACAGAGCGCGCGCCAGAAACATTGTGAGGATGGGGTACAGCGATAGCAGGGTAGTCGCGTCTCCGAGAGGGAGGGTGCTGAGCGTGTAGTAGTAGTTGACGAATCCGAATCCGCCGATTATGCCGCGCAGTGCAACCGTGTTGCACATTTCCCTCGTGGTACCAAAGGGGTGCCAGATGATGCGAGGTGGCACGGCAGTCGCCCGGAATAAAAATTGCTCGTAATCTTCGATTTGTACGTTCCAAGTGTCATACACTTTGGATTTTCGGTTCTTCGGTAATAGTGTAGCCGTTTCATTTGCATAGGCCTCATCATCCAACTTCTTCTCCTCACTTGAAAGTTCTCCTGAGATTGAGGCCATATCTACTCCAGATTCGATATCACCTTTTCCATCTTGCTGGCAGTCGCCACCTTGATATGACTTTGTCGTGTAATCAACCCGACACACGATCATTCCAATTACCACGAATGTGCCTTGAAAAACGGACCGCAGGAACACCATCTCGTTGGACGGTATGCCCATGTCGGAAGTGAATTGGAGGAACAATCCCTGCAAGGAATACAGGAATGCAGATATTAGGAGGAGGACGAGCCTCCCTTTGACCCCATCACAGCCATGTCGTTCTGATTGCTCATCCGGATCTGTGGGTGTTTGTTGCTTTGATTTCGGGGATTGTTCACCCGCGCCGTCGCCGGCTGCATCGCATTCGTCTGCGTTGGGAGATGTATCATCCTTCCCCATACATTTCCCCATTATGAGGTATTTGATGGAAATATAAATGCACGATAAGAGCGGCATGAGTTTGAACGCCAGGCTGTTGGCTAATGGGATTGATTGCTATTCTCTTTTCTCAATAGTATTGAATGTCGTTGGTACGTTTTATGGAGAATCGGGGAAAAGAAGGAAGCAAGATGCGCCGCTCTGGGGAGCAGAATGAAAGGCCGTATGCATCAAAAGGATCTTGATGAGGTGCACTTAGGAGGAAGGCCGGCGTCACCGTGCGTGGTGTGGTCGTTGTTGCACCGGCAGCGCCAGCGCGCGCGAGACGGACGAAATGCATGACATCTCTGTTGTCCCCCCAAGGTCCTGCAGCAACGAGGCCCCGCAGACCCCCCGGCCCCCGGCGCAGCGCTCGAGACCGGTGCTCCGCCCCATCATCTCGGCATGATGGATGGAATAGGAGGTAGGTATGTACTGTCAGAGAGCGATTTTTATGTTTCGCTCGAACGCCTCATAATCGGTGAAGGTTTTATTGAGAGGTTTTGGTGCGAGGGGATCGGAGCTGATCTCACTTCTTGTTCTGGAGTCTTGATGACGAAAGACAGGTCTGGGCACGGAAGAGGCTCAGGTTGGCGATTGAAAGAGATCGGATGGCTCGGGGTTACCTAACTCGAGGATAGCGAAGTGATAAGCGAATAAGAAAGCGATAGAGATCGTGAACGATTGGCTATTTTAGGGTGTATTCTGGTCGTGGGGTTCCACCTTGGGGGATACAGGTCTCCAGGGAGTTTGGAGACTTCCAACACTCGCAGTCCTACGATTTTCGCCAGGTCTGCCGCCGGGCCGAGAGAGCGCCGGAGTCGGCAACCGACGTCGGCGCGGAGGGCGAGCGCTCGAACATTGAGCGCAGCGCGTCGATCAGCTCAAAATTCAGTGCATATTGCCGTTGTGGGAAAGCGCATCAGCAGACGAAAAGAGCGATGGAAATTTGCGCCAGCCTCGAGCCGGAGAGGGGGGTCAGCCGGCGTCTCCATTGCAGAAAACGACGATATTGACACCTCGAGCCGCAAGCAGGCCTCCCATCTCGAGGTCCACCCTTCTTGCGCTCCATTCCCAGCTGCCGCGCTGTCTTCCCCGTCGTCGATCGGATGTGCCGAGGCGAAATTGCAGGGTAAGTGTGAGAGGTCGGGACCCCGGTTAAAATTCTGCCTAGGTGTAAGGGGACCGAGGTGGACGCGAGAACGAAAGGTCGAACAACCCTCGCGTCGACTCGTCCGTGCGGAGGCAGCGAACACTACCCCGAGTGCAAAAACCCCGTTCCTCGGTGCCGCGGGGATCGGGTCGCTATCTCGCGAGTCCCACGTCCCGCGGCGCCGTCGGAGGTTTTTGGCGCTCGTCGAGGGAGGCGCCGGCCGGCCAGGAACGCTCCGGTAGGCGCGCCCGCTTCGAGCCGGATGCGGTAGCGTTGGAAGCGCCTACCGCCTCGATGCGGAACGAGAGGCCGTGCGATCACTCCGGGGACGCTCGTCGCATCGGACCGCGCATTGCCGCAGTGGAGCCAGGGCAGTCCATCCCGGCGCATCGAAGGTCGAAGACGATTTCGTTCGCCCGAGAACGAAGATGCGACTGCGGAAGGACGACGCGCCGCGGCATGGATGCCCTCCGGAGCTCGGGACGAAACGCGACCAAGGATAACGAGCGAGCTCGAAGAGCGAGCCGACGGCGGCGGTTCCAAACGATGAGGGCCAATCGTCAAAAACGAGCTCGAGCGTCAGCGGAACGGCGATGCGTCACAGGGTATCGTGCCAGCATCGCGTCGAAGGCGCTTGCGACTATCTCCTCATACATTGGACTCGGCCGGAGACGTCGCTTCGGCCCTACGGACGCGGCCAGAGAGAGCCGACGAGAGGCTGCGAGTTCGGCGACGGCGGCAACAAACAGTGGGACTGTCTCTCGACCGGACGGATTCTCGAATTGATCGATGCCCCCCCCCGTGGCGATGCATTTATGTCCTCGCGCACCGGAGACCCAGCCCGAGCTGGCCGGGAAGATCGTCAAAATGCATTTTGCGAGGCGCTCCAGGTTCCTCGAGGCGCTCGACGCCTCGGCCGAGGGCCAGGCCCGTTCGCACAAAAAAAAATCAAAGAAAGTTTAGTGACCACAGCTCATCATGAGAGAGTAATTAAAATCTTTACGTACATATTAAAGAGACCCTATGAGAGGTCTGCAATTATTATTGCACGGCAAGGAAGAGGACTGTGTTCCTCCCCCCAGCTGGCGTTTTTAAGGCTCTCTTGCTTGTTATGAAGTCGCGAACGTCTCCCCTTTTTCTATGTGCAGCAGGAGCGTCGCCGGGTATGTTGTTGTGTTGCGTCTGCTAGGAAAAAACCATTTTCGCTCCTCAGGCCCGCGACGAGGATACCGATTGCAGGGATGCCATTTCGTTTTGCCGTTCGCGTTCGTTCTGCACGGTCACAGCCGAAATGTGTCCCCCGGGTCCTGCCTTGTGGCCAGCTTTGCTAGGTTGTTCCCGCGTGTGTCATGTTGTCGTGTGTGGCGTGTGCCAGCGGCACTCCTCCCCGCTTAATACTCCGTCCCTGCTGACGAAGCATCCTCCGTTTCCCTCCCCCCTGCTGGGAAGGGACGTGCTCGGGTTCAGAGCGATGCCCGATGGTCTGGGCGAAAGGCTGGGGGTGACCAGCTTCTTCGGTAGTGCCTCCTCGCGGAGGCTTTTCGATGCGGTGGTTTTCGGGGGCGGTCCGGTGGTCCAGACGATGGTGGTGGCTCCCGAGCGTTGTCGGGCATTTCTGCTGGGGTAGTGAATCAGGGTGGGCGGTGCTGGGGGTGGCCAGCGCCAGGTGATCATGCCTCGCGGAGGCTTCTCGATGAGGAGGGGTTCATCCTCGATTGGTGGGCGTGAGGGGTGGCGATGTTGGGGGTGGCCAACGTCATGAAAGGTTCGGGTGGGGTGGTGCGGGTGAGTCATATCTTGAGGCGGCCAGGGGCTGCGGCGCATGGACAATCCGCAGGATACGCCGGAGCTCTGCCGTGGACGCGGCGTCAAGAAATTNACAAAGAGTTAAGTGACCAAGAACGTGAGTTTTGTTGTGTGAAGCAGTTTGTGACCAGATCGAAACTTTGTGACATCCACTACGATAGTGTTGTCACAAGAATAGCCACTTCAAAGCGAATGTGGTGTTCACGATTGTTTATTCATTAGACACCAACCTACAGGATGCAATAATCCCAGCAATGTCTCTTTCGAGTCACAAATAGAACCATTTGCCATTGTTTTTCAAGAAAGGCAGCACTCCCCCGATTATGATGGTTTCAACGTCTTGTTCCCCTCGAACATCAATGCCAGCTTTCCGGATTGCTAGCTCCAGAGCAGTCGTCGCATCGACCATTCTGTGCTGGTCGATGAAAGTGCGAATCATATCCAATTTCTGCACTTTTGTCGCCCCCTCTCGGCCAAGGATATTATCAATCGCACCCTGGATAATCAGAGAGCGGTTTGGACCCATATTGCCCAGCTTTCCAGAGATAATTGATCGCATTGTGGAATTGAACGCATTACCTTGACCACGAGGAAGAATCCAATCTTTTATAAAAAAGCAACGTGGGACATCATCTGACCATCTGCAGTAGATGTAGAATGAGTTATGAGGAATGCTGAGGCCAGGCAAAGAATCACAGTCAGAAAATGTCGACCCTTTGATGTTGTGAGTCCCTTCTCCAAACGTGACCGCTCTCAGTGAGCTGCATGCACTGAACGAATTCTCGCCAATGCCAATGAGGGCGGAAGTTATGGAGACGCTTTCCACAGATGTCTCAGAAAAGGCGCGATCTCCAATTTGTCGGAGTCCCTCATGGAACACAACCTCAGTCAATGCTGAACACTGCCAAAAAGCACTCTTGAGAATTTCTGTGAGGGTGGATGGGGATATGAAACGCTTCAAAGACCTGCAGTCATAAAATGCCCCCTCTCCAATAATCTGAAGCCCCTCGCAGAACTCCACCTCTACCAATGCGGTGCAACGTGCAAAAGCAACCGTTTCAATTTCAGTGACAGTGGGCGGGAGTCGAATCCGCACCAAGGACTCGCAACGACAAAATGCTGTTTTTCCGATGACGACGGCGTTGCCGAGGTCCACCTCCCTCAGGTAGGGGCAATGTCGGAAGGCCCTTTCTCGGATCACATTTACGTGCGGCGCCACTCGAACACGATAGACATCGTCCCGTTCCTCGAAATCCTCCTCCCCCGTGTAGAGGGTCCACTCTCCTTCCATTTCGATGGGTACTGGAGCGAGATCGCGTCTCCGTCCTCGCCGTTTGCCGGGTCATGCAAAGTGGCCGTTGTAAGGGATTCCGAGCCGAAAACGGTGCGAATTTGATGCGATGGCTGAATGTTCGTCTTCGCGCGAACCGCTGCTTGGTGCTTGGCCACGCGGCGCCTCTCTCAGGTGTGGGCTGGAACAGAGGGGCAGGGGGGCGGGGAGGAAAGGGTTTGTCGTCGTCTGTGCACTGCACTGGTTCATGCTAGGAAGAGATATTTCACGGGCCAATTAGAGGGCGGATATAAATAAGATGCTATGTCCTCGCATTAAATATGTGATCAAATACGTTTTAGCGCTTTACCCTCTTATTTGATCACTTTTGTCTCACAGCCTAACTCCAACGACCTCCCGACCTCCCACGCCCCCCCCCAAGGTAAGGCCGCGCCGCTTTGCCCCACTCCAGGCTGACCCGGGCCTTTACTGTGTGGGGCTGGGCTGGGGTGCGTCGGGTCTCTATTGGGTCTGGGGATGTCTGTCTCTGGGCCGTCCAGGAAATATGACAGTCCCCATGAGTGACGGCTGAAATCATTGACGCCCTCCCTCCTCCGAGCTACAAATTTGCATCGGTCCGGTCGCTCCCTTCTCGCCGCGACTCCTGTTCGGACCGATAGAACCATGGAAGTGGAGTACACTGATGCGGTTGAAGGAGGTGGTGCTCCCGGAGGGGCTGCGGAAAATCAGGACGAGCGCCTTTCAGGATTGCACCTCGATGGAAACCGTGACGTTGCAATCGACTTTCACAAACATTGGCCAATGCGCATTTCGTCGGTGCTCATCGTTGAGGACAGTACAACTGTGCAACGGAATCCATCGCATTGGGAGTGATTCGTTTACGGGCAGCACGTCCCTCCGAAGCATCGAGGTACCGCCAAATGCTTTCCTCATCAGTGGGGAGATGCCCCCAGCTGCCGCTTGTTGAGGAATTTGACCATCCCATTTGACGGCAGAAATGATGAGCTGACAGTAGTTTCTGGGAAATTGGGCTCGCAACTCGTGCGTAGCGTCGAGGAAAGCATCAACACAATCGTCCTCCAACAGGATTGTGCCATCAGAGTGAATCTAAGTTCCTGGAGAGCTTGTCAGAAACTACAACGAGATAATGTCACTCACATAGACCGATGTCTAAGATCTAGATTCGCATACCTAGTTTGTCAAGAACTACTTGCCAAGTCACGGTCGACAGATAAAATGAGCAGGGCACAGTTTATTGGTCACCAAACGAGCGACCATCCCCCTTTTCGCGTCTCACGCAGGAACAACACATGTCCACCGACTCATTTCTGAGCATCACACAGTAGCTTTACCTTGACAGCTTCATCTCGTATCATTGTCCGCAGTGAGTATGCCGGCAATTGTCCCGGTCCCAATCGCCGACATCAACACAATTGAAGATCGAGTGTAGTTTGCCCTCCCGCTCATATCGCATCAAAGTCCGGACGACCCCGTCCTTTACCCGACATATTCCCAGTTGAAAAGAGACAAGTTCGTGAGGCAGAAAAAAAGTCAGACCAGGATCTGAATTGAAATGCAGCCGAACGTTCCAATGCTCTCATAGGCCGATACACACCTCGTCGTTGCTCCACTCCGTCAACTCGTCTGCGACCCTCTTCACATTGTCCCGGGCGTTCTTCATCGCCACCCCCCGACTCGCCGCCTCCAAGAACTCCATGTCGTTGTCCCCGTCTCCGAACGCGATCACCTCTTCCAACGGCACCGACAACGAGCTGCACAGCCTTCTCAAGCCTTGGCCCTTGTGCACCTCCGGATGCAACACCTCCACGAAGAACGGCGGCGAGCCGCGGATCACGTTGGCCCTCCGTCGTGGTTTGCAACAGTCCGAGTTGGATGGGCCGTTCAATTCTTCCCGGACGGCGTCGGCGATCTCGTCGATCCGCTCGGTCTCGCAGAGGATCAGCAGCTTGGAGGGCGGGCCGAGGTCCACGGCCCGACGGTACCCATAGGCGTTGCCCTCGTCGCAAGCCGCTGAGTCGCCCGCGTCTTCCTCGCCCTCCTCGTCGAGGTGACAGTACAATTCACGACTCCCAGTCAGCGTAGCGTATCGCCTCGTCAGCACTCTATGATCCTCGTTACGACGAAAGGCGTAGATGTGATGGTCGTGGTAGTAATTCGTCGCGCAACCAAGCTCGTGCGCCAGCGCGAGCGTCCGCAGCGTCAGCTCCGGAGAGAGGGGGGCATGAAACAGCTCCTCATCAACGACGAGGGTCCGGTTCAGGAACGGATTGGTCGGGATCGGGGCGGTTTCGCTCCTGCGGGGCGGCGGAGGGCGATCGCAGGAGGGCCCGACGTCCGAGGCGGCGCGGCGCACCCGCAGCCCTCGGGCGCCGTTGGTGCACACCAGGGGAAACCCCGACCCCGCCGACCCTCCTCCGCTCGGCTCTCCGCTTTCCCGCCTCGACGACGGCGGCGTCTCCGGAAGATTCGCGGATGAGCTCTTCCGGAGCGGCGGAAGGTCCAACTTCGCCACGATCGCAGCGCTGCACGCCGCGCTTCGTCCGGTGGCGATGGACACGACGAATCCCTTCGCGTGCAGTCGTCGCAGGTGGGCGACGGTGGCGTCCGAGACGTCGTGGGAGGAGTTCAGGAGGGTCCCGTCGAGGTCGAGGGCGACCATGCGGTACTTCCGGCCGTCGGAGGAGGAGGCGTGCGTCGCGGCCATGGTCAGGTCGGGGCGGGGGAGGGGGAGGTCGAGGTGCAACATCGTCTGCGTGCCGGATCCGGATGCCGGAGTCGTTGCATGCCGTTGCTGTTATTGTGCTCCACGGTCTCTTAAGGCTGTAATACATTAGATACTTTTCTAGATTTTCGTA
>JALLPA010000671.1:0-13532 GCA_036939895.1 Thalassiosira exigua
TGGCCGAGTCCGACTCGTCCCTCCAAATGTCCAAGAACACGGATCCTGGATTCAACGCGACCGACCAAACGCCCCGAGATATTCCATCGCGAACAGAATTGACGCCAACTTAGACTCGCGGTACGTGCCCAACGACACGCCCGGCGTCGCGCATCCCAGCCAGAAGGGGACGTCGCTCGTTAGCGGGCGCAAAGTGATGCGTGACGGAGGACAAGTTGACGACCCATCCGGCTTCGTTGCTGCGGTCGCTCCCGGCGAGATGGCGTTCTTCGCTTTCAGACGCGCTCGTCCCACCGCCGTCTGACGCGTGCTGCCGTCCCAGCCTCCCGATCAAGTCCGACTCCCGCGCGAAGACGAGCTTCGACGACTCGTACACCTCCTCGGGCACGAGGTCGTATCGTGCCGCGAGCTCCGCGCGGGTCAGAGAACAGCGGACTTCGAAGGCGAGCGATGGGGAGCTGGCGGACCAGTCCCAGGAGTGTTGGCTCTTGTCCGGAGCCTTCTTCCCCGCCCAGGCTCCCCCGGGGCGCGTTCGTCTCCGCGACCACATCCTCTAGGGCCGAGTCGAACACTTTCGCCGCGGCCCGCCCGCACAGCTCGTCGCACCCCTCGCCCCCCGCTCCCGTTCCTTTCCCTCCTCGGGAGAGGGCCCCGGCGTCCGACAGGCCGATCCATTGACGGCGACGATTGAGGGGTGTCATCCCATAGCCTGCTTCACCGCGCGATCCTCTCCCTCTACCAGGTAGTCGTGGCGCCGTACCACCCGTCCCTGATCGCAATCGTCCCGCAGTGCCGGCGGCGCGCCAAGGAGGAAGAGTAGCAGGAGGAGAAAGCGGTGAGGAAGGACGAACCAGCAGGGGCGATGAGGGCCGAGCTCCCGCGAGCGGCGGAGCCTCCTTTCCAATCGACGTCTCGCGGATCGAACGGCGTGTCCAGCGGCGCGATCCGGAGCGCGGACTGAAAACGAAGCTCAACCGAAACGAGCTCCCCCTCACCGAGGGGAGGGTTCAGGGGAGGAACGGAGCCCGGGTCGCCCACGTCTCCTCTGTTGCCCCTGTCCCCATCATCGACCGCGACGGCAAGCGGGAGTCCGCGCCGGATGGTCGCCGCGTCGCCTGACAAGTATCTCACGCGGTCGGCGACGGACGGTCGGGCGACGGCGATAAGGGGCGTGCCTCCTCCGTTGCTGGTGATGGAGGCAACAGAGTTAGGCCAGATGGCTCGTGAAGAGGAGAGAGGGGAGGATGTTAGAGCCGATGGCGTCGCCGAGCCCAAGCGGTGACTGCAACGACTGAGGCCAAGGCTGGCCTCAGCAGGGCGAATCGCGACGCCGTCCTCCTTAGTGATGCTCGAGTGCGAGGCCGCCGCCGTCAAGGCCGAAGACGCGCCGGCCGAGACCGGAGCAGCGGAGCCAGAGGCGAAGGTTGTTGAGGATCGGACGTCGGCTCTTTCGGAGGCGGCAGCGAAGGCGATGAGAAGAATGACCGAGCGAAGGCGGGCCTCCGCGGAATGAATCATTCTGTAGAGGGCTCCGAGGCCCGAAGCGCTCGACGGCTCGTCCCCGAAGGATCCGTCGAGCGAGTCGCGCCTTCCGACGATGGAACGCCCCCGCACCCCCCGCTCCCGCCCGCCCCGTCCCGTTGACGTCCTCGTTGAACTCAAACTAATCGACGTCGGGGAAAGCTTTCCCGCCGGCTCCGCCGCCATCGAACGCGTCAAGTCGATCGAATTCCGAAGGGGCGCCTCCATCGATTCCGCCCCCGTTCGCGCTTCCCGATCAACCCTCCTCCGCCACCCCAGTCGCGCGACCCCCCTCGGCGGCAGGAGGAGGAGGCGGGGACGACAACGACGACGATCGGCGCAAGGACGGGCTGAAGCTGGCCGAAGCTCCCTTCTCAGCCGCCTCCGCGGCCGCAGCGGTGACGGTCGTCGCTCCCGCTCAGGTGGATCCAAAACTTAGTTCCGACGGCCGACGGAAGTCCTCACGTGTATCGTACCTACCTACTTAGAGGATTTTCTCATGTCGACTAAAATGGTCGTCAGGTCAACTGAATTGCTTTATGAGTCGAATAAATTACTCGACCTATCAAATAAAATAGGTCGACGGTCGACCTAGTGCCGACTAACTTAGTCGACACATCAACTTCACGTACCGACTAAATTAGGTCGACACATCGGCCTTGAGGTTGTTTCTTAGCAATGGGCATTTTCAAATTTCAAAAACATTTCGGCATCGATGACCTATACAAAATCCGGTGTGTTGCTGCCCTAACAGCATAGACGCAACTACAATATCCAATACAATTATTTCTGAACATTTTTTTATGTCCGAGGTATTTCTACTTACGTAGGATACGAATATCAGTATTTACCGAGAGTTTTAACGAATTTAGCGATAAACACATTGAGGAACACAACACGAACGCGCCTTTGTTAGCAATTATTGGCGACAAAGCGCCGATGAACTCACCTGCTATCTCATCGACCTGCCTTTTCAGCGACATCAGCGATCGCATCATCGCTCGCAAAAGTTCCCCTTGACACTTTTAATCTCAGATATACGACGAAACAGGAGGTTTTGGATTTAAGGTTAATGAGATCCCCGAGGGATAATCTTTATTCGCAGGAATCAATACCGAAAAAGGTCAGCGCGTCGCCCGCAAATAAAAAAAAGGATCAAACCTCTTCCCGCCAAAAAAATGAGATCAAACCCCTTCCCGCCAAATTTCACGACCTCTCCCGCCGAAAAAAATAACTCTTCCAACATCCGTTCCAAGCCGCCGTCATTCATCGCACGTTGGAATCATTATCGCTGATGCCATCGAACGACATTTCAAGACGAATGTACGGTGTGACTTTTAAGCGGCCTCTAGATAGGAAATTTGTATACCTACGCTTGTATCACGGGACTCCCTGAGTACGGGGTCTTTTTGTAGTGATTCCTACGTTATTTTAACGGTCGGAATTACCAAATCATTAGACGATCATTTTTGACCTCCTAAGAGCGGCTCGGGGCCGGGCGTAAGGAGGTTGCCTCTGTATTGAACCTGGGGCCCGCGACCGGACTAACTAAAGGTGAATTACCCCCAAACATCTAGAACAGCCATCAGAGCCACCGATTGCCTAACAAGACCACTGACAAAATCCGTCAATGGCGGCCGCCCTTCCTCCTAGGGCTCTTTTCATCTCCAGGAAGTGCAATGTCCCATACCAATGCCCGCAAATACTTCCTTAATACTGTCCTCGTTGGTCCGGGCGGTGGCGCGGCGGCGGTTGCGTGCATTGGTGGCCGGTGGCTGACGTCCCGTGTAGGTATCATGACGGCCTCCCCACACGGGCTCTCTCTCTCCTCATCCCAGCCCCTTCCATATCATTTGCTGCGACCCGCCCTTCGCCTTCCACCCCCATCGCCCCCGTCGACGCATTGCCCTCTATCTCAACACTGCCGTCTGCTCTCACCGCCGTCCGGCGCTCGTTCTCCTCCGTCAACAGAGGGATGCACCGGTTTGAGGACGATTGTGGGGCGACATGGTGATTAAAGGGCGTTAGAGGGAAAGGACTGTGGCTGCCCTCAGACCCGGGACCCGGTCAATCAGCAATCCACCTCGGGGGGCAACTGGGACCCGTGTCGGCCCTCCTCGAGGGCTCTTCTACTTCCCCTCGCTCGCCGGGGTGTACGCCAGCCGGACCGCCGTCAAGGAGGTTGACTACGAGAGGGCGCCGTCAGCGGAGGTTGGTTGGCGGAGAAGGCAAGGCCTCCTCCCCGTCCCCCTCGTCCGCGGATCGAGCGTGGGACGCTGTCCGCACCCTGATCCGGCCGCGCGACCTTTCCGCCCAAGAGTCCGCCGGGGGGGAGAGGAGGAGTGAGAGGGGAAGGTCGGGGAGGACAGCCGGTATCGACTCCTCGCCGTCCTCCTCCGACGCGCGCTCTCGGACCGATGCCCCTGACAGTACGAGTATGTCGGCCGAGTCGTGGCCATGAAGCATCAACCGGGCGAGATCATGCGCATCGTCCAGGAGGGGGCGGGGGGGGGGGGACAACGACGGGGGGGGACGCGGGAGACGATGCCGTGTATCACACTGTGGATTACACCGCGGACTATTCGTCGCTGATGGAGGCCAGAGCTTCGTGGGCAGATTGGCCTCGTTCAAGTGCACTAGCGACGAGGATGATGACATTTCAAAAAGAGATAGGACCGACGTGTTTGGCGAGGGCAACATCTAGAGCGATGGCGACGGTGGGGGCGACGACTTGCCGTGGGAGAAAAACGTCGTCTGGCAGGAGGAGACGACAGCCTCTTTGAGGAGGAAGCCGACGAATGCCAACGTGGCGCAACAAAGACGAGCTGACGGAAGAGGATGATCTTTGTGCGGCCATCGCGACTTGGAAAAAGAAGTTGAGGCATCCCGCCGGCGAGAGATAGGTTAACCTGACCTCGAAAGCCACCGAACATCAATCCCTCCACAGGTCTGAGATGCTCCTAGCAGAATCAAGGCATGCCAAGGCGATCCAGGACCTGGAGGACAATTAATTCTCCAAGCAACTTTCTGACCAGATCCAGGAACTGGATGAGCTGCGCGATTGCCAGCGTAAGGGGAAGGCCCTCGCCGAAGAGAATGACCGCGCTGTGACGAGCTCGGCGTCATCGAGCGCTCCCAATCCAAGCTTTCCCTCATTGAGGAGCAATTGCGCAAGGCCAAAGACTATTGTTCCACGTGGAACGTACCCTGGCGGGGATGATGGCCAGACGGTGCCAGCGTGTTGGCTCACGGCCACACGATGGAGCGAGCACCCGACGGCGACACGCGAGTGATGTTGCGCGGCGGCGACGACGATACTCGAGCATGGCGCTCGGCCAAACAGTAGATAACGATCTCACTTATTTAGCCGAGCTACTTTGTACCTCAACTTAGTGCTCTGCTTCAGTAACCACCAAAGCTGCCATGGTGGCCGACGTAGTTATGAGAAGCGGACACGCCATGGTTTGATGGGGTAGTGGGGGGGGAGATATGTCCATATCTACCTACCTACTTAGGGTGTATACGTATCAAAACTCGCATCAAAACTCGCGTGAGCAAGCACGAGACGAAAAAACATCAATCGGAAACAGCGCTAATACTAACAAGAGTAGATATTTTGACTAATTCCTATATGCCATCGGCAATTGTCCTGGTTTCCTCAGCCAGGAAAAAATGTCTCAATTCAGCCATCCACTCATCTGGATATGAAGTGTTGCTCTTGAGATTGCGGGTGTTAAATTCAGACTTAGAGCAATAAAATTTGGAGCTGTCTGAGGCATATACTTAGAGATTTCCAAGCTAATGTTGTTTCTTTGTCTAGATCTAGATCATCTGAGAGAGAGTAATTAAAATCTTTACATACATATTAAAGCAACCCTATGAGAGGTTGGCAATTATTATTGCATGGCAATTGAGGAATGTATGTCTTCCCGAACAGCAGGCATTTTTAAGATCTCTCTGCGTGTTATGAAGTCGCAATCGTCTCCCTGTTTTCTATGTGCAGCAGGAGCATTTCCGAGTATGTTGCTGTTTTGATGCAAGGTTGCAAATGACCTGTGTTGTTGTTGTGTATGCAATAGGGTAGTACTGATCCATTTTCGTTTCTAGGGTTGTCGGCGGCAGTGCCAATTCCAAGGGCTCCATTTCGTTCCATTGATCTTGTTCATTTCACACAATCACGACCGAAAGGTGTCCCGAGCTAGGATCCCTCTCCCATATCTTATGCCCGTGGCAATCCTCCCCATCTCTCACTCCGTCATCCCGGACAGAGCACCACCACAATCTCAGACGCGGCTTCTGCGCATGTGCCGCATTGCGCAGGGACATTGCTTCCTGATGCCCCATCCTCCTTGCTTGTCCCCAGTCCCTCATAACGGGGGGTCACTCTCGAATCTAGCGGTTGGCGATGCTTCGATACCGAAGCTTCGTTGACTCCGCAGGGACTGGCGACGGCAAACGGACTTCCCCGAATGGAATGCCGCCGCATCTGCCTCGTCAAGAGTGGCATTTGTGTGGTGCTTGTGCTGTCATAACTGGCGTGAGGTCCAAGCCCTTGTGGGTGATCCCGACGCTCGGCTTCTGCCGTTTCCTGCGGCGGGAACCAGCGACGGCAAACGGACTTTCCCGAATGGAATGCCGCCGCATACTGCCTTCGGAGTCCGGGATGTTTGTTGGGCATTGCTTTACTGCTGTCAATTTTTGTGAAGGACATTAGGCTCAAGCCCTTGCGGGTGATCCCAACGCCAGAGCATCCTCCGTTCTCCTCTTCCCTTCCAAAGAAGAGGATGCAGTCTGGTATGCCGGCCGTCAATGTGTTTGTGTTCTGCTGTGAATCTTCGGGGGTTCCTCCACGTCCCTTCGTCCCTGGTTAGATGAGGGGATCGGCGGTGTTGGGGGTGTCCAACATCTTGTGATGTGCCTCCTTGCGGAGGGGTTTTGATGTGATGGGTTTTGGAGGCAGTCCGGTGGTCCGGGTGATGGCTTGAGCTTCCGAGGGCTGGCGATGGGCTGTAGCATTGCTGCAGGGGGGGTGCAAGGGTCCGCCGACAAATGACCTGGCCCTGCACCATAACATCCTCCACGTCCCCCGTTCCTGGTTAAACGGGGAGTCGTTGGGTGGTACAAGCAGCCCGGAGATCCGGGCATGAGGCGAGGAGGGTTACGTCCTCGTTGGGGGGCGGACCGGGGGTTGTCGTTGAGGATCATCGTCAGAGGTGCGGAGCGGCGATTGGGTCAATCTCGGGCGGTTGGACACCGGATTTTTCTATTCTAATGGTGATAATCCGGCGCAGGATGGCTCCGGCGAAGGCGGGCGGGCCGTTGCTACTGCAGCGGCGGCCGCCATGGTCGGCCGTTGTTTTGGTCTGCAACCTACGTAGGAATCAGTATGCGCCCCACGGGCGGTTATGCGATGAAAGTTTTACTTTTGAGTCACAAGATCGCGGAATTATTATCTAGATCATCTGTAGCATTGTAGCATTCACAATGATCAAATGTGCCCCTTTTTTCGGACATTTCGGAGTCACCCAGGTTCAAAATAAGGTCGTTGTAGGCAGAGACATCTTGTTCGCACCTCTTGGCGATGTCCTTCGAGTCATCAGTTACAGGGGAGACCTTGAAGGCATCTTTGTACTTCATCATGGTGAGTGGTGAGAATTTCAATATCCACAGTGAATATACCCCCATACTTGCGCTTGTGGGACCTTGCAATTGTCTTGCCCATCCAGTAGATAAATCGGACTTCTTCCCGCTAAACAGGATAGTCTTGATCGTCGTCTCTTGATTTAACTTGTCTGACATATTACGTTGCCCTCATTTGCTCACAGATTGAGGGGTAGATGCTAGTCGCTCCTCTTGTAGGACCATTCTCATTCAAAGTTAGTTTTTAGGGCCACACTACACACATTCCATTGATTGAGGTGCCCTCGTTTCCTCCGCTTTCACACTTTAATGCTCGCGCCACTCTCGCCTCTCACACAGTTACTCTCTTTCACTCGATCTTGAAGTTTTTGTGTGGCCAATACACAGTTTTTGCGCCACTATCCATCACACAACAGTTTCTTCGCGATACTTCCCTTCGTACCTTAAATTCTTGAGACCTATCAACCGATAAAACTTGTAGTATTGCGGAAAATCTAGATCTAGGAGCAGCGTTTATAAACGTGTTGAAAGTCCCGGTGATACTTATTTGGGGAGCTAGCACTAATAAATTGTAATCTAGAGTCGGATATGCCTTGGTAGGTTTTTTCGTGGAATTTCCTTTGAGTTTTATGAGCATTATGAGTCTATCTATCGCGGAATCAGAGTTCGTGTGTTTACCTGGACATGACTCCATCCACGAGTCATTCTGGATCTCCAATATGTTCTCATCTGTGTCATCTCTGACATTTATTTAGATTCAACTAATCTTCTAACCTAAATAACGATACGAGCTTCAAACTTAAATCATATTGTTGTCCCTTTCAACACGAGAACAGTACCAAAAAGCTCATGTGCTCCAACCTGACCTAATCAGCCGTCAGCTATGGTATCACTTGGTGGGACAGACAAGGGCGCGGATGACAAGCTTGGGGAGGCTGTAAATGTAGCTGTTTTCTTCCTAAACACTAGTTTATCTAGGGAAGAGGTGATGGCATGACTTGCTATTCATGGTCAATCCGTCAACCTATATTATAGGTTGACTAGTCTATCGCCTTGCCTGCACATCTAGTGCGTAGACCTTGGCTTCAACATGCATGCCGAGTCAGCATTTCTTGAAAATCAGGAGTTCCAGCCAAATTGGACTTGATTATCAGGCCTATTTGGCCAAACGACAAGGAGCAGAGGTTAGATAGTCGGAGTATTATCCTCTTACTGTTCAATGGTGGTTCAGTAGCCATCTAACAATCAACTGAGCGTGATTTGTTCGTGGAGGGTTGAAAATGTTCTCTTTTTTACAAAATGAGATTAACTCTAATTTTGGTCATCTTACCCCCTATTCATGTTTAAGGTTATTATGGGAACAATCAAGTAGGGGGATGGAAATCTAGAGGGAACAGAGATATGATTATCCCCTCACTTTGATAGCTTAAGTTGTTTCTTCGAGATAAATAGTGTGTCAGAATAGCCTCTTCAATTGAATTTAGTAG
Organism: Thalassiosira exigua; assembly: GCA_036939895.1. Classification (NCBI taxonomy): domain Eukaryota; phylum Bacillariophyta; class Thalassiosirophyceae; order Thalassiosirales; family Thalassiosiraceae; genus Thalassiosira; species Thalassiosira exigua. Next base: position 8,649 of record JALLPA010000671.1, read on the forward strand.
TAAAAAGTTCCTAGCCAAAATTGTGGAGACGATTGAAGATGACGGTATCATATCCTGGAGACCTTTTGGGGGTAGCTCTTAAAAAGATGATATCATATATGTCATATTTCCTTTGGATTGGATTTAGCTAGCCCATTGAATAAACAGGAGCCATGAAGAATCAAATTACAGCCTTGTCAATGTCCAGCAATGATTGAAAAACCAAGCACCAATAAGGTGATAGATACCGGCTAAGTCATTTCAAATAGATTCAAAGTTTATTATTTGCATATGCACTCTCTATGACAAATGATCTATGGGGATTGGAAGTTACTTACAAAAAGTGTTAAAATAATGTCAGCTAATGCATTGTAAGTTTATCCATATGTGTTGGGAACCACCTCCTGCCATTATGGAGAGACCTTATATGACGAATCACTCCACTGGCCCGGTGCTATGGGATCTTGAAGGAGAGAGAAATTTGGCCCAATAAGTTTAAGTGAATAGTTGTTAAACTGTGTTAAACAGCATGTTGGCAACAGCTAAAGCAAGGAAGTTTTAGCTATGTGATGGATACCACTGTTGTTGACATTATAATATCGGTTACAATGGTATTCTGTTCGTCTGGCCAGATCATTCTCAAGATAACACCATTTGTGCTCGGCTCCGAGAAGTGTGGAGGGACTGGCTTATGTCGTCCTTTGAGGGGAAGAATGAAGGAGGCCAGAATGCACCAGTGCTATTGTATTGTACGCAAACGTGGAGACTTCTGTTATAAAATTGCCCCATTGTTCACATGAAGACATGTTCAGACAATAGTTAGCTTTAGTAGTTTACAGCGATGAGCTTTCCTCGCCTTCAGTAGCGCGTATATTCTCGACAAAATATCTCATCGATCGCAACAGATGTATTATCAGAAAAGGCATTCGCAGCTCCAAGTCATTTAAAAGGAGTCCAACGAAATTATCGCATTGATGCCGCAACTAATGTTTCAATTGTGGGCCTTCCACAGTTGCAGAATCTCGTTGTCACATAGGTCCACCTCATCGGATGAATATGATGGACTCACACAAGTCGCAATTTCGCAAGCACCCAGGCACAGCTTTTTGTTGGGCCTGTCCACGAAGCAAGACATGTCCACGAGGGGATCAAATTGCGAAACTGACAGTGCGCTATCCTGCCGTTTGAACTCCTTCCTCTTCCTATGAATCTGCTGCTGCTGACCCACGCCCGATGCTGGGGACAAGAGGTGCTGTGTGTCGCTGTCGATGCACTTGAGAAAATGATCGATTTCGTTCTTAAGCTGAATTGAGTTGGGCATGAAATTCAGCGCCTGGAACGAGGAAGATGGAATAGAAGAGGGGATCATTTCTGGTCGGGGACAGAAAGCGCCCATCGGTAGTCGGCACGCCGAAAGAGAGGCGACGTTTGAGGAGCGCTTCTTCGTATTTTTCTTTCCGTTGGTGGAAGTGGCGCAGGGTGCTGACACCGCAGCCCCCGGCGCTATGTCCCTCATAAGCTCCTTGTATTCCTTCATCTCGCGATAGTACTCGTCGAGCTCCTCCTGCGCAATGTTCTGCACGAAGCCCTTCGTCTCCGGATCAACCTCCTCCAGCACCGCCCAGCGGCGGGAAATGACCTGAGAGAGCTCAAGGAAGCCGATCTTGCCATGCTGTTTGCGGTGTTTGCGTTTTTTCCTTTTTCCCGGCGCCGCATACCATTGGGGATGCAGCTTGATATTACGGTATCTCCGCGGGACACTAGACAAGTAGACCTTGTTGTCGTGAATTGATTTATCTGCATCATCGCCGGCAGTCGTCTGGATGACGAACTCGCGTTCTATCTGAAAGAAGATGTGGTAGGCGGTGAGAGGTCTCATGGGCTTCTTGGGGACGGTACTGACACCAGAGGGGGGGAGAGCGGGGCGCACGGCTCGGGAGACTGGCGGAGAGATTTGGCGGCTTTTCTTTCCTGCGTGGGGAGCTGAATTCGACGAATCCCTCAAGAGAAGGCTGGAGGAGATCGGCGTGAATGTCATCTTGCTCGAGGCCGAGGACATCATGTTGTCAGAGATAAGTATGTTTTGAAAAGAGAAGAGAAAAATAATGAGAGATCCTCCGATCTCCGATCTCCGATCTCTCGCTCGAGCCCCCGCCTCCTCCCCCCAATCAAAATCAGTACATACAGTAGTGCTACTGTAAAAATAACATAGTGTGTTGCCCCTTAAATGTTACTATTACTGTAATGTTCACTATATGATACGTATAGTGCCGTGGTAAATAAGGGTTCCTACGTATTCCTATTTCCCATAAAAATTATTGTAATGCTGTATAGGTGTTCAGTACACTGTAATGTTTGTTTTAGCGTATGTTCACTTTACTGTAGCACGACTGTATGTACAATTCCCCCCGATCCAACCACAAGCAAAGCACGGAGCATCTATTGCCCGATGCCCGGTCCCAGATGATGATGAATGATTTCGCTCGCTACCTACGGCTCCGACCACCACCCACGTACCTACCTTCTTCTACTTAGGTACTTATGAAGATGTACGATTGTACGCGCCGCGCCGCTCGCTGGGCGCGCATCTTCTTCTTCCACGATTCTTATACGATATCGTAAGTGCGTGCGTGATATGTACGTACGTAAATAGGCCTCAAAAGTCTATTCACGACCGCGACTTGATGTCTTTCGTTCCTGTGTTTTTAGCAGAATAGAGGAGGCACATCCCATGCCCGAGGCAGGGAATAGAAGCTTGCGTCGGGACGGTTTCTGGCAATATTCGATATTGCTATATAAGTGAGGTCCATCAGACTATCAGTTCGAACTATTCGTGGGGTTCGATCCTGCCGCCCGCCCGGTCCGGACGGTACGTACTTAGGTTACGGGCCAGTTATCAGTAAGTAAAATCCGCATTGTCTGTGGGGATTAGCTAGAGTGGGGATTTACCCAGGAGCATCAAATATGTAAACACGACTGAAAATATAACAATTCTACTATCTAACATATCTACCTATGCCTTATCACGCCCCGATTTTGGAACGATTGCCGTGCGGTAGCAAGTGATATTGCCTGCACGACCACCTTACAACTTACGTCTTACGACGTACTCAGTTACCTAAAACATATCGTACCTTTGTCACTCGCTACACACGGTCTTTCATATCTCAGATCAAAGAGGTTCGGGACAAAAGGTCAAAAATCGGCTCGAATATATTCGGTCCGAAATATTTCAATTTATCTTTTTTATTACTATATACCAAATATAACGTAAACACGGTCCATTTTGGAATTTGGGAGATCACGTTTTCACGAAGACAACTCAAAATTTAATAGAAAACCGATGTAACGGGGACGACCTAATGCATCAGGGAAGTACGCTGCACATCGATTTTCGATTTAATATGGAGTTGTTTTGGTGAAAAATAGGTGTAAAAATCTTATCAAATTGGTACGTTTTTGTATATAATTCGTAATATAGTACCACTAATTACTCTAAATGAAAAATATGTCTTCGCAAATTTGATAGTTAGGTCTGATTTAAAAGCAGTCTGAAATTACTCTAATTCGACCGGGAACATGCTTTTTTTAAACCCACGATGGAAGTTAGTGAGAGCTACTTCCGATGAGATACCATACTTAGGGTACCTTGTGTCTACCGCAGTACGATAGGGAACTTACCATCCCAGAACTTAATCCTGTTACCAAAAAGCCGCGCAACCTTCTGCATACTCCTCTCATATTATACTCATCCGTAGTATTTGAATTATTTTATACTAATTCCACATAAGAGACATTTAAAATTCTTCATCACAAACCCCCAGACAGAAGACACCAACGCTGGAAAAATAGGTATTTTACCTACGGCTACATACACTAAAACAAAATATTTTCGGCCGCGGTGTCTATTTGAAGACACCAAGGGTGAAAAGAATCGCGTCGGGCGCACCTTTTCATAAACTAAACACATTTACACAGACTAAACGTGAAAAAAGTGCAAAAATATCATGCTTTATCTATGATTCGTGCATGTAAAAAGTAAAAAGTCGACACAAGTTCCACGTGGAAGCTGCAACGGTGAAAAAGAGCCGTTAGTGTGCAACCTGCGCTCATGTCGCACCCACCGCAAGAGAGCCCTCCTTTGGTACAGGGATCTATTGGATGGAATCAGTACTCAAACACTTTACGAAGGTGGAGTTCTCGCAAGTCGTTCTCCTTCAAATTAAAAACTAGAGTCAGAGGCGCGCGACAAGCGACGACGGACGCACACCACGTCCGTCGTTGTTGCTCTCGTCAGGTCTCATCGTTCGTCTCTCGTCTCTCTCATTTTCCATTTTCAGCCCGTCCCTTCCGCCTCCGGATCGACCAGAGCCTACGGCCCTCTTTCTGAGCTTCGTTTCTCTTGATCACCTCCGCGGCCCGCTCTCGAGGCCCATCCTCTTGTCAGCGGCCGCCAGTCCTCCGAGGCCTCCACGGAAGGACTTCTCTTTGGTAGCCGGAGACGCACGTAGGGGAGAGGACAAGCGAGCGACGGCATAAGTTTTTGTGTGCCCCCCCCTTGCTGCCTTCGATTGCCCTCACAACCTGTTGCCCCCCACCACCGCCACTGCGAAGCCGGACAAACGGTAGCCGGGGACGGGGGGACAAGCAAGCGTTGCACCGTCGACTGGGGACACATGGGACATCAGTGAACTAATTTCAGACACTAAATGCGATAATCGTAGTGTATGAAAACGCAAGGTACTTAGCGATCATTACTTGAGTTTCCGAACACCGGACCCCAAAAAAATCAGACACCAAAAACCACCATCGCGCTGCCGCTAGTGTCTGAAATTGCAGACACCAATGCGAGCAGCATTGACGCAGCTATTTCGTTTCAACGGACGCTCTATTTTGAATCTAATC
>JALLPA010000672.1:0-13526 GCA_036939895.1 Thalassiosira exigua
TCAACAATCAACTTGGGGGGGATCAACAATCAACTTGGCGGGGAGGGGGGATTGGATGAGAAACCATGCAACAACCATGAAGGGGGAAGGTGGGGGTAGGAGAATGAGGGGCCTGGGGGGGGGTGAGGAGGAGTGAGAGGGAGGGGGGAGGACGAGAGGGGGAGAATGATGAGAACAAGAGGGTGGGGGGCAATGATGACAAGGAGTGTAAACAAGAAGGGCAAGGATGGCGACGATGGCAAGAAAACATGCGGCAACAAGAAGAACTTAGAAAATGGGCACATGCTCCCTGGTCTAGGTTGTTGATCTTAATGACTATTTTTACATAGGCATTTTCGATGGAGGACTTTTGGAGGAGCGGCTGCTTTGGATATGATCTCAAGTGTGCAACATAGCTTGGTGGGCTATATTTGGTGAGCCAAGCTGGGAGGCAAGCACACAACAAGAGATAAGCATATTCCTGGGTCTACTTCCAAGTGTGGGATGGGGCTGGAGTTCAGGAGGGCAAAAAGAGCAAGATCAGGGATGAAGGTCGGGCAATGACTTTGTTAGCTATGACAATATCTCCTATATCAAGTAGAAAATAGCATTCAAATATGGAACCCTGAAATCAAGGAAGTTGTCACCATTAGTAATGTCATCCTGCTCAAGTGAGGGTTCTACGAGTGTGAACCATTGAGGTCTCAGAACCGAACGACAGAGGTATCAAATTGATGTAGCTGATGATATTGAAGACTTAAATAAGGAGTTCTGTCTTTACCATAAGGTGAAGACTCTGTCTTGAGCTCCAAGCAAGGGCTCCAGCGACCATATGATCTGGTAGAGAGATGAGGTCTAGAAAGTGATTCATCGAATTAATGAGCTTGGCAATCGGCCTGGGATACCCTAGCTACCTACATAGATGAGCTTGACCATTCGTAGCCGGTAATGATTGACTGACAATCTTGTGAGATAAAGACATGGTAGTGAATTCAAAAACCATAAGAAGCTGAAGGTCCTGAAATAATAAGAAGCGATGGCCAGTGAAGATCCAGCTGAGTGGAACAGCACAAACAAGAGTAAAAGTGAGGTTTGATCGGTAAGTGTGGCGATGCCACAGTGGTCCAAATGCAAAATGTATCCAGGACATCGAAAATTTGAGCATACCATACGAAGATAACTTTCATTGGGGGTGTCAGCACTGTTTGTATTCGATGTAATGAGAGGTTTCAACTGTGTCAGTGGAAATATTTGGGAAAGGATAAGATAGGACATCTCTTCGAAATACAAAATCAAACATGCATGGCCGCTACTTTATTTCATTGACTCCTCTCCTCTTAGATGATGTTCATGAGACATGATATGTGCTTACACTCTCTTGGTGTCAAGCCCACCCCCTTGTCTGTGTGCTCGTTGAGAGATAATTGTAGCCCATGTCATTGAGAGTCCTAATAGTGAGACAGTTCTAGTGTCAATGTTAAAAAAAGATCTGTTTACACTATTTATATGTTGGACGAGACGCGCATAGATTTGCGTCTAGTGTGTTGTGTAGGTAGGGCTGGATGATGCATCACCACGAAGGCACCACCAGTTAGAAGAGGCCGAACATCTTCTTCTTGGGCTTCTCCTCTGCCTTTCCTTTCAGCTGGGCGACGGTGGGAGCCTTGTAGTTTTTCGAGAACTTGCCAGGCTTGGGGTTGACCATGGGGCCTTCCCGGTCGCGTTTCCCAGTCCAGTCCAGGCCCGCTCCGTAGCCGAAGACGGACACAGATTGCTCTTTCTTGAAGCCACCCGATGCGTACTCCTTGTCGGAGTTCAACCAGCTGACCTTCTTCGCTCCCTTGAGGTCAGTGTTGTCCCAGTTTCCTCCCCTTTGCATGTACTGTATAAATTCCGACAGACGTTTCTGAATGAGGAACAATACCCATTGGTGACATGCTTCAATTCGACAGATAGTCACTTACAGGAATATCCTCGGGCTTCAGCTCGCCACTAGCCAGGCGAGCCTTGGCATTCTCCACAGGCAGGAGGTGGGTAGTCTCACCCCTCTCCAATGCTTCCTGGAAGCTTTGGAACGATCGCGACTGGAACCCCTTGGGTCCCATGCGGCCAAGGTTCTTCTTCGCCAATTCATCCTTCTTCTTCTGCTCCTTGGCCTTGAAGGCGCCCCAGGATTCCTTGGTGAACCCCGACGGGATGTATTCGTTGAGAGAGGTGATCGGCCTCGCGGCGCGGGGGGCAGAGGTTGGTTGCTGGAAAGCCGCGGCGGTGGCCAACGTAGTCGCAGCAAAGGTTAGGGTAACAGTCCTCATGGTGACAGATGGAACTCTATTTTACGACGACAGGAGATGCAGATTATGAGCCACTTTTGGCCAATGCCAATGGTATGTAACCGCGCCACTGTCAGATCGGGGCAAGCAGCGGGCGAAGGGCGACATGTCGGGTCTTCGTCCGCCTGCGACCTGCCCCTCCATCCAGTGCTCCTGGTGGAGAGCGGGGACGTGTTGCTGTTGCCTGGTTCCCACTTCCTCCGTTCGTGGTTGCGTGGGTGGCCGCGTCACCGGCGAACATTGCGAACGGCCGGCCGACAACGCCGGGAAGAATGAGGTGCGTGCAGGTGCGTGCGTGGTGGGCGGGGGAAGTCGACGCAATCTTTTTAGTACTGGCGATATCGAATATTTATCTACTAGAAGTACAACGTATGTAGAAACTCGCTCAAAACACGCGTCCGAATTGAAAAGAACATGTCGCCGACACAAACGTGGCGCTGCCGCGCACAAAGATCCAGATCAAAAGCAAAATTCAGAGCCGGCCAGAGCGATTACGAAGCGAGCGAGCGCCGACGAAGCAAAGCTGACCCAACATAAATGTGGCCCAAAAGCACCACTATCGTAACTTGAACTCCTCTTCCTTGGTCCATCTTTGCTCCGTCCCATCTATCGACCCTTCGTATTGCGGCGCCAACACCTGGGTGCAAAGGATAGCATCTCATCGTGACAGCTCTCCTTGTTAGGAGTATCCAGTCTACTTGGGGCTGGCGTCGTGCTTGTGGATGGCCTCTGGCGGCCTCTCCCCTTCCGTCAGCGCCGCCGACTTCGGGTTCGCTCGTACGAAGGCCACCTACGCCACGCTTCCTAGAGCCCTACGCGGATCATCGCCACGATGCCTGGGCATCTCTCGTTACTCGTATTGGTGATCATTGCCATTGTCGGGTTTGGTCAAGCCTTCATCAATGTCGCTCCCGCTGCATCGAAGATCTCGTTGAAGGCGTCAACGTCCACGCAACCCCAGCAATCCGCATCCATCTCTATTCTGGAAGAGGATGAAGGATACAGGGAAGCCTTCAAGATCATCGACGAATGTGGGGCGTCTGGCGAGCCATCGGACGATTTGTACGACTCTGTGCGGTACAGTGAGTCGCGTCTTTTTAGATCTTGCGGAACGAGTGCCATTTATTTCTAAATGCTTGTTTTGCGCCAGTTGATAGAAAAGCGATGAAACTCTACCCCGACGAAGCTGCCAAGAGTGATTTGTGGGATCGCGCACACGGGTCTTGGCAGCTGAAAATGGCCACCGGTGGGGGGAGGTACACGACCTTCAAGCCAGTTCCCATTTTCGCTTATGCAATGATTGACGAGAAGTGTTTCGGCAATGGCGTGGGTTTCAACCCTGACAATATCATTCTCTCTCTGTTGGGACCGCATTATTTCAACGCGAAGAGGAGGCAAATGGGCATTGGAATAGATGATATGTATTTATTCTCAAACGAGGTCACGCAAATGGTTCCTGGATTCATGGCTGGCGGTATGGGGCTTGGGAAATCTCCTGAGGACTATGCAGAGAGCAAATCTAGGATGCCGGCATTTACTATGATTGGGGCCAGTGAACGTTCGTTGATAGCAAGGGGTGGTTCGGGGGGCATTGCCATTTGGTCCAGACTGGACAAAGATATTCGACCAGCGGCATACGGGTCGTAACACCCTGGCTACCCATGATTTGTTATGGCATCTAGCTGGATTTATGAATTATCACGACGATTTTCCTCGTGATCGTCATCATATCCAAAATGCGTTGAAATTTTAATCGTCGAGAATCACACCATTGCATGTCGCACACTAAAAATTGCACTACTTGAACATGTTGACTTCTTCGCTCCCGTAGTCATTTGTTTTGTCACTTTGCCATGCATCTGGGATTGTTCGCCATTTATGCAAGAGACTTTGTTTGCTTGAATCTTGCCAGTGTGATAGCCATCGGTCATTTTGCCCCGAGCCCTGCCACTCATCGGTTGGACAATTTCTCCTCTCTGGTTGCACATCATCAGCATCAATTGTTAATGGGCAGTTCCATACCGCGCTGTCCCAGCACCAGATGTAAACTCTTCTACCAATGGATGGTTTGATATTTTGTAAATTTTGTCGGGATAGGCAATGGCATTGTCATCCTCCAGCATTCGTTCGTCTGCGAACAGATCGTCCGCAATAATATCGACCTGGTTTTTCTGCAGTACGGCATCCCCAAAGTAAGACGACGTTGCATTTATTGCTAGCGGAGTATAGTTTGTAGAAGCTATGAGTTTTGTCAACTGAATATATACAACGTCATGGGAAGAAAGTGTTTCTCACCTCCCAGCACTGTGACTAAATCGTTGCGACTTATTCGGCCAGACTTCTTGTAATCGTAAACTTCCAGAGAAAATTTCAGTTTCGTAGGCACATCCATCACTGATGCCAGTGGACCTATTGAAGCAAAGAATTCGACCTTTGGCATATTCGGTGCCCAAACAACATGGAAGTAGCATAAGTTTCATGCTCAGCGCAAACAGAGCTTCAAACCATGTGTACAAACCACAACAGCAAATGCATACTCACTGGATCTATCCAATCTACCCCATTTCTATCCCACATGACAAAGAGCTTTTCCAGCACCTGATAGTCTGGCTCGAGAGCCACGTTCATGTCTGTCATGGCTTCCAAGAACTTCGATCGAGTCAGCCGGTATCCCGATGGAGTGCCCACGTCCTCTCCAGTTTCTGATATAGAGAGGCACTTATCTCGCAAGGAAAGAAGCTGAGGCTTCGTCATCCTCATCATGTGGGATATGGCTGAGATGGCCAAGCGGTTCGTCGGTTTGGAAGCGTCATTGCCCATATCTTGGTTGTCGTACGATAAAAACTTGAGCAATCAAAACTACTTCTTTCTCCTGAGCGCTGCGGAAAAAGCACAAGACAATGCCATGGCCCCAGGCTGCTGCTACCCAAGCGCTAGTCGCTGCGATGTATGGTTGGCGTGAGCGCCGCCCTCGATGAACGCCTTTTCCTCCATCCCTCTGGTCATAGCCTGCCCATCCATGAGATCTGAGGTTTGGGTCGCTCTCGGCGGCAAAATGGAAAAGATTGGGGTCTCATCATCGCCAAATAATATGGTGGGTATCCATTCATACGAAACCTCTCTTCATCTTAGGAACCCATAGTTTTCAAGCATGTGAATTGGATAATTCCTACATGAAATTTTGTTCAGGTTGAAGCATAAAGTCATCCGAAATCCGAAACTCCCCGTGGCGCCGCGTGCTTGACGCAGATCGATGACCAGACAGCCAACACCTGGTATGGTATGTAGACGGCAGACGGACCCTATGATTTGGCGATAATAATCGTAATAAAATCACGGGTTTATCTCGATAATGGTGCAATTATATATCGCTAATATTCGCCTATCTTTATCTCTATCTTCTAAGAACTCTCAAAATCAAGATGTTCTTCTGACCATCAAGTTGTTCCGCCGCAATGACAGGTAAGCGGTATGTATGGTAGGTACGAACCTAGCTAGAGGTACATGCTGCCGCCACACCACAACCACAATGCATGGCAATGGCAAGGCAAATGACGGCACTCCGACTTCGATAAAGAGCGACGAGAGCAACGACGGCGATTCGTAGGCCCTTGCCAATGCCAATGACGCCAAAGCCATTAACAACATTCTCCTCCCTTCGTTGTCGTTGGTAGTAGGTCACAAAAAATCGCCAGTCCAAGTCTAAAGCCAAAGCCAAAGCCAAAGCCAAAGCAACCTCGCTCTCGCCTCACCAGCCCCAAGAGATGTTGCGCCCTTCATCGTCGGCCGCCGCTGCCGTGGCCCTCGGCCTCTCCATCGGGGCATCGTACCTGATTTCGCCCTGCCATCCCTTCGCCGCGACCCCGAACGTGCGCGCCGGTCGCCACCGCGTCGCGCCCGCGTCGCCGCCCTCGTCCCTCCGATCGCAGACGCTCGACTTCGTCGAGCCCACCACCGGCGTGCCCGTCAAGCTCGTCGGGGCCATGCACTACAACCCCGCCTCCATCAAGCTCGCCGAGGACACGATCAACGCCCTCGCCGCCGAGGGCCGGCTCGGATCCATCATCATCGAAAGCTGCGACATCCGGTGGAACGCCACGCTCGAGAGCGAGCTCGTACAGGAAGCGCTCCTGTCGGAGATGAAGGCCGCGCACGACCTCGGGATGCAGTACGGACGTCCGGTGGTCCTGGGCGACCAGAGGATCAACGTCACCGTGGCCCAGCTGAAGAACGGGGCGAAGGAGGCGGTCCTCGACTTGCTCCAGCCGTGGAACGGCGGGTGGGGGCGGCTGTTCGACAGCATCTCCGCGGCGAGGGAGGAGGCGGTCCCGTTCGGCGAGGAGTTCCTGGGCCTCGAGTCGTTCTTCGAGCCTCAGCTGCTGGCGGCGGCGCCCGTGAGCTTCGTCAAGTACCCGCTGTCGTACTTTGTGAAATCGCCCGTCTTCGCGGCGGCGGTCGGCGCCTTGATCCTCTTGGGGGGCGTCGATTCGTCCGACGCGTACGTCATGGACGGCGCCAGCACCACGGACATCCTCGAGAGCCTCTTCCTCTCCGCGCTTGAGACGGTCATTTTTGCCCGCGTGTTTCTGAAGGAGCTGCTTGCGGAGAGGAATGAAGTGCTGGCCGATTCAATCGTTGAGCAATGCCGCAATTACGACGCAAACGGCGAGCGAGGCAATTGGCTCGACAGACTTTTTCAATCTGAAAATGGTGATAAATCTACCGGCGCCGTGTATGCGCCAGGAAGTGTTGTTGGAAGGCCTGAAGATGACAAAGTTGTGGTTGCTGTGTTAGGATTGGCGCATTGCAATGGAATCAAGAAGTTGCTCACGGAAAAGTGATGTTGGGACATCATCAAGTCCAGACTTTGTACATAGGATAAGTTTCAGGTCTGTGTGTTGTCAGTAGACTATTACTAACTGTGTAGTTCTAGTGAACCCTGTTGAATAGGTTGATGTTCTCTTCTTTGAGCCACGACGTGCTCTCCTCGCTGGCGGCACGTAGGATGCGGAGGAGGTCGACCTGATCGAAGATCGGGGTTTGGCCGTCGGCCGAGCCGACCGGTCGACGTCAGCCGGGACACTGTTGTCTTTGTCCCAACCCTCTAGGCGAGAGAAACATCGATATGGTTCTTATTATATCCATCCAGAAGTCCGCGCCTGTCCTCATTTGACTCTGATACTTCAGATACCCTCAGAAGCCGCTGCTTTGCATCAGCCAGCAACTCCAATATTTCACTCACTTCTTGCCCAGCCTTTGCGACCGACTGGGCCTCCATTTCCTTCGTGGTGTTGGACAGAAATCTTGAATAGGCTGCAGAACAGTACGAGCAACATATGAGGCCACCTGGGCCTCCATCTGGGCATGGTGTGTAGGTCGGCCGATCGTCCCCCCTCGTCTTTCCAGCTGGTGGGCCGAGAGCTTCGTTGATATTCACTTCTTCTGTGAGCCGCGCCGCCTCTGGGGCATTTTCAAGCCCTGCTTTTGAAAGCTCAGCTTGCCACTTCTCCAACCGCCGGTTTTCCGCCCGAGACCGTCGACAGACGCAAAGATAGATGCATTCGTGACATAAACGGGTCTCGTGAGGCTCGTTTTCGCGGACGACAACTTGCGCCGAGATCCCAGACCTGCTAATCATTCTTTTGTCAATGCAAAGCTGGTGGACAGAATTGGAGCAAAAATCACATTCGATCAAGGGAGAATCTATCTCCCCAGGCTCGTTGCATACGACGCATTGCTCTTCGTGGTCTCCATAGAAGCGATTGACCGTCGGATAGCGGCCTGACTCGCACTCTGTTGCCAAAACATTTGTGTCAATAACAATGGTATCTTTCTTCGATGAAACTGGAGCTTTCTTTCGCCTCCTGCAACGGCCGTTTCCATCAGCTGAGGATGCCACAGCAGTCAATTGATTGGCCTTTCTCTTAGTCTTTCGCTTTCGCTTTTGCGCATCAGATTCTTTGGCACTGTTCAACTCATCGGAGGCACTGTTTAGGCACATGAGACCAGGTTGAAAGTCACCTTCCATGGTATCATTACTATCGGGAAGAGGAGGCAAAGCAGAAGACTTCACAGCGCCTTCGCCCAGCTTTTTGTCAGCGTGACCTTTCGCTTTCTTCGCATTGGCAGTTGTAGCAGTAGTCTTGTTGTTGTGGTTTCTTGGTTTGTTTGCCGCGTTGTGGAACAGAGAGGGCTGAGCCTTGTTAGCTGGGGCCTGTTTCTTTTCTGGCTGTTTCTTTGGCACAGACTCAGGACAAGTGGCAGGATTTGTGGTTTCCCTGGTTCGTTCAAGTTTCTTCGGCATAGATTCGGCGCAAATGGCGGGACCTGTCGAATCCGCGCCCCGCTCCATCGCATTCGCTTGTGCCGTTTCTGTGGCACATAAGTGGGCACTAGACAAAGTGTGCACAGGCCTAGCACCGGGATCCAACATTCTTATTTTCTTCTGTCTCTTCCTCAATCGGGATTTTTCACTCTTTGACACGTAACCATCTTCTTGCTTCAGCTTGTTAAACCAGGACCTGTTCTGCGAGCCACGCTTGAACTGGAGAGAAAAATAAGTCTCAGGGTACATGGAGGAACGTTCGACATTGAATACAAGCCAGGGAGGCATACGATCTTTCTTATGGTCCTTGATGCGATATGGGTTCCCAAACTCTGGAGGATCAGATTTTGGATGTGTGGTGATTTTGATGATGCCATGAAAAGTTGTCTGGAGGATGTCGCAGCACTCGGAGCTTTTTGAAAGAACTCTGTTCTCAACAGCCTCAATTCGCCTCTCCTTTTTCTCCTTTTGCTCCATTGCGTTTACGTGACAAGAACGCTTCCTTAGATGAAGTTGAAGATTGGGAGGTGCGCAATTGCAATGTCTACAGATTAGCTTGTCTTTTGAAGCATCGTACTCTTTGAGAAGTTCCCTGCGTGCAATGAAGAGGTGAATCGGTACCGATTTCTTCTGGCTTGCTCGCATTGGCCTGGTACAATATTCCATACGATCCGACTCATCATTGTAACTCCCAACGACGACATTTCTTTCGTCCTCAACGAGGACGCATTTGACGATGCGGTCTGGGTAGTATTCCCTTGGAAAGCGAGGATCAGGATCCAGCGTCTGTAAAGTGGGTTGTTTTTTTGCTTCATTTTTGCTACCCAAAGATACACCTTCAAACAGGATTTGTTTGGGCGAGAGCGAATGGCAATATAGGTCCCATACCTTCTTCTGCGACATTGACGATCCACCAGAACTCGTGCGTGTGGATGCAAGATACATTTTGTTCAATTCTTCTCTTCGGAACCGTGTGCCAGCACCAATGCGGTCAATGAGATTCATTTTCCTTGTCTTGTATCGTTCACGCAAGACGCCATGTATTCTACATTCTTTGGGATCGATGTGGATGGTAGATTTGCGATAGTCCAAGGGTATGCGATCATCTGCAACGACCTCCACAACGCCGAACTTGGTAATAAACTTAGAGCCCGGCTCTAATAGGTGGAATGATTTCTGAGTGCAAATGTCAATAGAGGAACGGCCAGAGCGTTTTGCTTTTGCCTTCTTTTTCTCCGATGAACCTTCACTAGGATGAAAATCATCATCAATGCTGCCATCTTCGACCGAATTACTTGAACCGTCACTGTCACTGATGGAGGGTGATATTTCCGCAAGCATTGGCAGGGCATTTTTTCCTCTATCGCCAGATTCCTTCCGCGTTTTGCTAGCTTGGGAGCGCTGGGGTTTTGCCCTCTTCCTACTGCTCCCCATGTTTGTGTCGGATACGTCCTGGCAAACTTTTTTATCTGAGGAAGGAAACGATAAAAGGTAATGTTTCATTGAAACACGGCGCGTAAGACAACTCAATGACACTGTAGATGGGAAATTAAAGAACACTCACCAATGTGTCTAGCCAACCGCTTCTGCGATGAAAAACTCTTCCCGCAATGCGGGCAGTACATGCTTTTGCGCTCTTCAGCCTGTCCTGCGGACTGTTGACACACTTTTTTATCTGAAACGAATATTTCAACAAAGGGTTTACCTAAATGACGCGACACATCTCGACTATGACGAGGCGAAACAACTTACTCAAATGATAATTCAACCCATGCTTTGATGAAAATGATTTTTGACAGTGGGAGCAAGCAAAAGACCCCTTCCCCTCTGAAGTATTCTCCACATTTTTCGCAGCAGCGCGATTTTGTGAAGACCCATCATCCCCTTCACTTTTTTGTTGCTTATTCTTCGACGAGCGACCCCTTCTCTTCTTCTTAGGGGGTGATAGGGGCTCCTTCACTGACTCAGCTGTGTCTCCCGCTTCTCCTTCGCCTTCGGGAAGCATGGTTTCGCGGGGGCTATCATTGATCGGCGCCGATGGTTGTTCGGTCTTCTGCTCTTCTTTGTTGTGACACACCTTTTTATCTGCACCGGATGTTGCGACAATGGATTTACAGCCTAAGCATGACATCGACACATGACGAGACGAATCAACTTACCCAAATGATAATTCAGCCTATGCTTTGATGAGAATGATTTTTGACAGTGAGAGCAGGTAAACGATCTCTTCACCTCTGAAGCCTTCTCTTTTTTCGTGGCCGTGCGATTTTGTGAAGACCCATCATCCCCTTCGCTTGTTTTCTCCTTATTCGAGCGACCCCGTCTCTTCTTCTTCGAGGATGACTGGGCCTCCTCAATCGATTCAGCTCCATCTCCCGTTTTTCGTTCTCCTTCGCCTTCGGGCAATGGAGTATCGGAGGGGTTTCCATTGGCCGACGCCGATGGTTGTTCGGCTTCCTTGCGCGGCCGGCCCCGACGCTTCTTCTGAGGCGGAGACAGAGCCTCTTTCAATGGTTCGATGTGCGACTCGGTTTCGCCTACATCATGGCCCGATTCAGATGCGGCTCGTCGCTTCTTACCCCTCGGAGACCGGCGCATCTTTGACCGTCTCTCGGACCTAAGGAGGAGGAGATCGATGGACTTGGTGCCTGTGCCTGTGGCCCGTGGCTAGCGCTGGAGCTCTTCCATTGATCTATGAGCTCCTCCGCGCGCGCGCCAGTTTAGAGGAGATGAGCAAGGGCATAGTGGGCAAGCTCAAGATGGCTGGGGGGGCGCCTGGAGGCTGGGGGGACTGCCCCGTCCGCAGGTATTCTAAGGTAGGCGCGGGCGCTTGGCCATACTTACCATGGCCATGCCTCTGGCTCTGGACTCTGGACTCTGAACCTGAGGCGGGGACAACTTAATCTCAAAATAAATATAAACTACCCCCCCCTAAATGGCCTGATTTGACAACTATGATCCCCAGTCCTTTTTTACCCCCAGTCTAGTAGTGCCACGTATAAATGTCCCGAGGGGTTCTCAAAATACCAAACGGGGGCTGGTTGGGTTGAAAGCAAAAAAAATGAAAATGAGCGATGAGAACGGTTCGCGGTTGGTTTTGTTTGATATTGATTCCCAGCAACGAAAGTTTCTTTGTACGCAAGGGGGGTTGATATTTAGAGACGTCTATAATTCTTGGAGTCAGATCATAAAGCTAGTAGTTTTGTGCGACTGGGGTAAAAATAGACCGGGGTGGGTATATACCCCCCTCCCCCATTGTGGAGGGGTAATGTTTATATTTATTTGAAGATTAAGTTGTCCCCGCCTAAATAGATGTCCTCATAATCGCTCTCTATCAGGGCGCGAGTTTAGTCTACGTTTGTTCTACTAACTGTAGGACAGGAATATTAGACGCGATCACTATGAGCCATTACTTGTTAGAAAAAGTAATGTTACGCGACCTTCAGTAAATTTTTGCCACCTTCGTTGCGTGATAACTGCTTGCTTTTGTCCGAGCCTCACGAACACACATTTTGAGCTTCGCGTGATAGATCGGGCGAGAACATAATAAGAACTGAGCAAATTCAATGTGTATCTTTTACGCAATAAAGTTTTGGTGAATACAAAGTACTCAAGCTGACCCACCTGTGTCGCTGCCCTTGTTCCCCATATTATCCCTAGGTTTATTCTCTTCACATGAGGTGGGCACAAGTTGATTTTTATTTTCCTATCCAGACCCCCCTCCAGAGGCCAAAATCGGGGGTATTGATTCCCCGGCTGAGATTTTCCCCGGTAACAAAATCAAGCCTTATCTCTAGTGAGACCCCCATATGGGCATGATTCCTGGGGGATTTGCCTCCAAATCGATCGCTTACAGATATCTTCACCGGGTATGTATACATACTTGAACAACATATACATACGACCTCGTAAAAACACCTAGCGACCAGGAAAAATTGCAGGGGGGCGATTTTGGTACCCTCCCCCTTGGCGAGTTCACCTGATAGGAAAATAAACATCAACTTGTGCCCGTCTGAAGATAATTGAACCTCTATTCTTGTCGGAAACGCATCATTGTCATTGCATTTTTCCTGGGGGTATGGGGGAGCTTCAATCTCAAAACCAATCTATGTGATTACAGAAATAACAAAGTGTGTCTGTCTGTTAGTGTTACATATAACATGTAGTGTACATGAAAAGAAACTGCAGCCAACCACTAGGGAAGGCGTGAACTCACGGAGGTGAAAGTCATCGCAAATCCGTTGGCCAATTTATGGGCTGCTTAGGTTGGCCATGGCATTGGCCAGATAACACCTTGAGGAGGCAAAGGATGAGTGGCTCTTGTGCACTCCAGAGTGCCACATGTGTGGTGCTCTGGTATTCGGGAGTCCTCGCTAGTGGACCCAGATTACTACACCCTTGCAAGAGCCCTCAGACTGCCTTGGCTGCAACCTGATTGCGGCGTTGCTGTCGAAGCATTTCTACAACTAGCATTGGCGTTAAAAAATCGCTCCTCGTGTCACGGTGCACCTTATCGGGGTGGTGCTTGGTCCAGTAATCGGCATAATTGAGTTTGCCAGGGCGCCAGTAGATTCGGAATTGTTCTTGGCACTCTCGGTCGCGGAGCCAGTGGAAGCGCATGTCCATGGCTTTGGTACGCTTGGGTTGCACCTTGTGATTGACTACACCTTCAGCCGCTGCATTGTCGGTTTGCAGGGGGGTCGCAGGTTGCCTGTGTCCCATTTCTTCGAGGATGATACGGATGTAGACGGCCTCGCGGGCCATGATGTAGAGGGCAGCGAGTTCGGCTTCGGTTGCCGAGGCCATGACATGTTTGATGATGTGCGCAATATTGAGGACGGCACCGTTGTTTGGAGCATTATCGGCACCGTTGGACAAAAAGAAGTGACCCC
>JALLPA010000673.1:0-13526 GCA_036939895.1 Thalassiosira exigua
CAGGAATTTTACCACCTCTTTGGAAGGCTGCACAGGCTTCCTCGACTAAAAAATCTGCTTCCAAGCTACTTTCACCCACCCTCACCTCACCATGTCGGTCAACCACTGTAAGCTTCGTGCACCCTCCCTCAGAATTGGACTTTCACGTGTTTTCTATGGCCTTTTTGTCACACTGGGGGCGTTTTCGGACGTCCTGGCATTACGCCACAAAGCTCTGAGAACTCCCTTTCTGTCACCCCTTCGCGATCCTCCTCTCGAACGCTTTTGGCGTTCGCATTGTCGACCGCTTACCTGCCGGCGGATGAAACGGCTCTCCGAGCTCGTGTCAAGTTCGTGGCTTTGCCGCGTTATCCCCGCCAATTCTGTCATCTCATGACCCGATTTTGCCATTTTCTCAACCTTTCAGCTCCCCCCGGCGCTGTAAGAGTCACAACCAACGGGGTCTCCACCACCTTCACCACGGGATCTTCTTCGGCAGCTCTCTACAAGTCGATTGATCTGTGGACTTATTTTGACCAACACTTGTGATAGGTTGTGGCTGGTCATTTCAAGTGCCTCTTCCTTCAATTTGATTCCCTCCCAAAATACGAACCAGCGGCCTGCAAGGTTGTCCCATAGTATTGTGGCGGGAACATCGCCGGGACGAGGTCCCGCGGTCCTGCCGCCGACGACGCACGGGTTCCCTTCCTCATGATTGTTCTCGTCGAGGCCCTCAGTTCCACCGTCCGGTGCCCCCCCCCTCTAGCTGTCCCTCCCATAATCCTCTGGTTGAGTACCCCGCCATCGTCGACCTGGCCCACGCCGGTGATGGCGACAATGACATTTTGCATTTTGGATTACATACTCTGTTCCGATAGTGAGTGCTCCCTTGCTCGGTGAAACGCTGCCCCCCTCAGTGGGGGGCACACACAGTGTCGTCGCGGGCAGTTGGCGGTGACATCAGCTCATTTTCTGTGCGTTCTCTTTCCCTGTGGACAGGTGTGTCCCTTCCTTCTCTTGCGCGGTGGACCCTGGGTAGACCGGCAATAAATTATTGCACCCCCCTTAATTTCCCCTTTCCCCCTCGCCACTCCTGTTCCTTGAGGTTCATTGTATTGGCATTTGTGTAGAAAAAACATCACTTCGATACAGCCTTCCAACATGACTTGTGAATTCAAGAGATGTAAGTACTTAAAATTTCCGTTGTGCTTGAACCATCACTAATTTAATTTAAGAAATGAGAAAAGAATCTTATATTGGCCGACATTGGAACGATTGGAAATTGATCTTTGGTAAGATGCATAGGTACATACAATATGTAGGGAAAACAAGAGTGGCCTTTCTTGCTTGGTCTTGGATGCTCCCTGCGCACCCATTCTGTCTTGTTGCTGGAAAGTACTAACTGCCGGAAGCTTGTAGGATGCAAGCATCGGCTGTATAAAAGCGATTTTTAATTCGACAATAGAGACCAATACATATTTATCGTAACTGATATTGATATCGTGGCCTCATTTGGGTACAAAGGCCTTGGGCTTGAAACAAAGGAACTGGACAAAATAAGAAAACCGTGAGGACAAGTAATTAGTAAGTAGTGCAAACCCTCTAAGCAACCAATCTAGGCTTTGAATCAAATACTCATTTTTTATTAAATGACTCTGAAATGAAAGGCGGCGTCCGCCGCTGCAGCACGGTGGCCCATTTTGATTTTTACTAGAGAGCGCTAGCGCTGACGCGAACAATCAACAATAAAAGCTACTACGAATCATTCTCAAAATGTTTCAATGTTTGAAAATGATTTTTGAGACAATAAAAACACGGAGATGGAGTTCGCTCGCCCCGCCCGCCCCCACTCTTCGACAGAGATCTTCGTTCTCACGAAGCTTAAAAAGCTTCGGTTTTCGAACGAAGACTCTTACGCTTTAGGGAAGCCCTCTAACAAAACTTACTAACTAAAGGCGAATTACCCCCGAACATCCAGAACCGCCCTCAGTGCCGCCGATCGCCTAACAAGACCACTAACAAAATCCGACCATGGCGGCTGCCCTTCCTCCTAGGGCTCTCTTCCTCTCCAGGAAGTGCAATGCCCCATACCAATGTCCGCAAATACTTCCTTAATGCCGTCCCCGTTGGTCTGGGCGCTGACGCGGCGGCGGTGGCGCGCATTGGCGACCGGCGGTTGCCGTCGCGTGTACCTAGGTATCATGTCGGCCTCCCCACACACACGCGCTCTCTCTCTCCTCATCCCCACTCCCCACCCCTTCCATATCATTTGCCGCGGCCCGCCTTTTGCCTTCCACCTCCATCATCCCCGTCGACGCATTAGCCCACACTGTAGACAGAGCAAAGGTTTTTTAAGATAATTACGGTAACACTTAGCATTGAAATTTGGGTAACACTAAAAGGGCGAAGTCCTTTGCTCTGGCGGCAGGTGAGCACAAAACAGATGTTGCTTGCGACCACACCCAAAAAAACATCATCTCTCTCTCTCCCTCCCCTCCCCCTCGCACCATTCGACCCCTCCCCCCCCCTCGCCCGCCTCCTCCACCGTCCCACCGCCGTCCAATGACAGGGACGCCGCCCCCCTCGCCGCCCCACTCGCCACCGCGTGACTGGCGGGATGCTGCGGCGGCCGCCGGTGACCCTGGAGGCGGCGCCGCGGCGTCTCCCCTCGCGGATGCCCGGTTATCTTATGGAAGCCCAGACGCCGCCTCCCGCATCCGTCGGGCGCGCGCTCACACTACGCCGCCGACGGGAGGCGCGCCTCCTCGTGTCCCGACGGTAACGCCTCGCTTGGCCGCGTCGAGGCGCCCCCTGGTTCCACCTCGCCCCGCCGTCCGTCGCCGCCGCGCTTCTCCGCCTCTTCCTCTGCCTCCGCCTCCTCCTGACCGGAACCGACGCCCAAGGGCGCGAAGCGGAACAACGTCGGGCTGCCCATCGAGTGGGTTTACTTCCTCGCGAGCTGCTGGCTGCTCTCAGAGGACAACGGGACGTCGCCCGGCTATTATCATCAGGGGTGACGCCTGTAGAGACGACACTGCTGGAAGTACTGATTGGCTCAGACAAAATGGATCGGACCAGTGCCGGATAATCTCCATCTTCAATAGCCGACGAGGAATCTCAAGTTGGGCCTGCTGATTCAACGTTGGAAGGATCCAGCGAAATCATTTGCAGCAACGGAGATGACGGCAATCACTCGTGCGACGACGGCCCCATCGCAACTCAGGCCCAGGTGACTGAGCTGAGAGTCATGTTGGACTCGCCGTGTGGGCCCACAAGCCGGACGAGGAGGCCCTTCGGTCGCAGCTGCTCACCGGCGAGGAGTGTCCACCGGCCACGTACTACTGGGGCGACAAGGTCCGCTACAGCCGGGTCGACGAACGCCATAGCTACCGGCTCATTGTCCATCGGACGACGTCCTACGTGGACCCCGACGAGCAAGTCGTCCCCGCCGCCGGGACAGACGAACATGGAATGATCAATACTGGAAATTTGCTCCAATGAAATTCCTGGTCCATACAATCATAGACGATGGACGAGTATCATCAAAATGTTCCTCATTTTGATCAGATTAACTTTAAGCACTAACATGTCATTGTTACCAATTATTGTTGCCATATCTACCCAAATTGCAGTGCACAATGTCCGCACCGTAGATGTACAAGTCCTTGAGTATTTGAATCGCACACTTCTGAAGCTTAAACGAGGCACGGCGCCCCTCCTTCGCCAGGCAGGGGTGTCCTGCGGGGTAAGCGTCGGGATCCTCTTGGCCTTCAACCCGTCCTCTTTCTTGACCAGGGCGTAAATCTTATCGAGATCCTCAGTGCTCGCGCCCAAGCTCATTTGCCACAGCTGCAATGGCAAACTCCTCCTTGTCATCCAACCCGTCAGCCCCTGCGGCGCGAATGGCATCGTACACGATCTGGTGCGAGGCGCTCTTGAGCGATCCCATCTTCATCAGCTCCGCTCGACGATGAGCCGTCCATCCATCGGACTTTCTGTCATCGTCGTCGCTCGTCTTCCCCAATTACGAATCGTCTCTCATCCAGCTCCCGCGACCCTCCTTCCGTCGTCACTGTCGCTTGTCTTCCTCCACCCCCGTCGCGTTTGCGTCCAGAGCGGCGCTGTGGGATCACCTGCCAATTCTATGATGGCGGCGCTCTTCTCTGTCTTCCCCGTGACCTCCTTGGCGCTCTTCGTCGAGATCGGCTTCGAGCTGGGGAGCGAGCTGGGTTGGGAGCTTGGGCTCAAGCTGAGTTGGGAGCTCGGCGCGGACGACGCGTTGGGCTCGACGGACGTCGACGGAATCAAGCTAGGCTGAGAGCTCGGCTGAGAGGAGGGTCGGGAGCTGGGATCTTTGCTCGGGATCGAGCTAGGCTGCGAGCTCGGATTCGAACTCGGCTGGGAGCTCGGCCAGGACGATTCGGTGAGTTCGGGGAGGCCGACGGCACGAAGGAAGGAGCGACGGAACGGCGGAGGCGACGGCGCCTCCCTTTTCAGACTTCGCGGGCTTCGTCCCCTTCTCGGCCTTCGCTCCGGCCGCGACGATCGGGTCGGGACCCAGATATGCAGAAAATTTTCCCTCAGTTTCCGGCTTGTCTCCCTTCCTATACATCATCTTCTCCTGCATCGTCGTGCGAGGTCCGGACGCGCCCGCCTTCCAGTGCGGAGTCTTCGTCGCCTCCGACGCCTTCGTGGCCCAGACCTTCTTCATCGGCCGAGCAGGTACGGACGCGCCCGCCTTCTAGCGCGGGGCCTTCGCCGCCTCGAGCGCCTTCTTGGCCGCAACCTTCCTCTTGACCAGCGTCAGCTGGAAGTCTGCCGTCTTCAGCATCGTCCGACATCAGCTCCCGAATCCCGTCCTCCGTCTCTCGCGCCTTCGACCCCGGCCCGTACGTCGTCGTCTCCTCCTCGACCTCCCGGACCTCCGCTCCGTCGAGCTCGCGCAGCAACGACTGGACGCTGTTGGCGACGTTGGATCATGGACTTTCGACGGTGGCGCTTCTTGTTCGGATCAAGGTCGCGGAGGTAGCTTCGGCGAACGACGTTGGAAGGGAGGGGGTCGGCGCTGTCGTTGGAGGAAGCTGGGCGCCATCGTCGCCGCAGAATTGACAAAGCCCCGCTGCGCATCACGGATCAACGGACATGAGGTCGAGGCGGCGGGGACGGGGGGGCGCCGGGCGGGGCAGGAGGAGCGGCGGCAGCGGGGACAGGTGCGTCAGGCGGTGCGCCCGCCCCCCCCCG
Source organism: Thalassiosira exigua (assembly GCA_036939895.1). Lineage (NCBI taxonomy): Eukaryota > Bacillariophyta > Thalassiosirophyceae > Thalassiosirales > Thalassiosiraceae > Thalassiosira > Thalassiosira exigua. The sequence goes on from JALLPA010000673.1 coordinate 5,221, forward strand.
CTCGGACAGGAGGTCAAGCGGGCCCCCCGGCTGGCGGCGGGGACGGCGACACAGCCACACGGTTGAAGCAGTGACCCTCAGAGCTGGCACGGCGGCCGCAGGCATCAGGCCACCATAACCCATCTCTGGCGTCGGGAGGAGTCAAACGAGCCGTCAACGAGACGGGGCGGCCTGTCGACCGTGGCGACGGCGGACGAGGACGGCGACGCACGCATACGGCCGCTGTGCATTGCCGCGACGGCGCCATCATCGCGGTCGGGCCGGCCACGGCGGCGGAGGAGAGCGAGGTGATGGATGTTGATGTTCATTGTGCGTCAAAAGAGATGCGGTGCGCGTGGTTTTGTGCGGCGCCGGCGGGACGTTTTGCTAAGGAAACATGGACACATGGTAAATATCTAAGACAGACCGCCACGGCCTATCTTCCTGCTAACTGTTACAGATATCTAAGGAACATCTCTCGCGTGCTGGCCTGCCGTCGGAGTTTAGGTCGCTCCGCTCCCTCCCGGTTTCCTCTCACTATGACTGGCCTACAATAAATTAGCTACAAGCTTCGTACCAAGCGATCAAAACTCCGTGTTCGGTGTGACTCGGCCCAAGTCTCGGCCTGACTGGTCTCGGCCTAGTCAGACCGCCTGACGCTGACCGTGCGTGACTGGCCGAAGAGCCCCACACAAATCCCACACTGTAGTACGTTTATTATTTTTCACGTTCAGTTCTTTCTCCTTCCATATTATTGCTATACTCCTAATAAATAACTTATATTAGTGAATGTGTTATATTAGTGAATTTTATTCATAAAAGCCTTGAATAATTTCTAGGAGTAACTAATCGATTTTAATATCTAATTCCTTCAGATTCAACGAGACGCTCCATTGTAAACTGAGCAGTACAGTGATGGGCCCCCTTGGCCGCACCGCACACGCACAACCCTACCTACAATAGGTAGACACCAGCCCCCAGCGCCGCGCCCGCTGTCGCCCCCACGCCCCCATCTGCCCCCATCCTCCTCGGCGTCGGCGGCCCCTCGAAGCCTCCGACGGCTCCGACGAGACGGCCAGAGGGAACGGGGGCAGCGGAACGGACCCGCGAACGGGACGGCCGACGATTTCGCAGCGGCCGAACGCCCGCCCGCGACGCCTGCGCGAACGGTAGGTAGGCTGTCGCGAGTCCCGCGGCCCCCCTCCCCCCTCCCCCCTTCCCCCTTCCCTCCCCCGAGCGGCCCAGCGACCGCCCTGCGACGGTCGAGGCGACGAGGCGCGGCCGGGGGAGGGAGCGAGGGGGGGAACCCGAGCGCCTTCCCCTCCGGGCCCGAACCGCGCGCGGGACGCGAGCGCGGCTCGGATACGAATTCCTTTGTTCTGTTAAGGGCGGGGCGGGGAGGGCGCGTCCCGGAGGTTCTTCGCACATCTTGCGACCTTGCTGCGACCGCTTATCGTCTGCGGGCGTTCCATCGAAGAAGCGCAAAGAGTCAGGAAAATTTCGCCCCGCCCGTTCTCGCGCAAATAAGTCCCGTGTGCACCTGGCGGGGCATTCTGACGAAGCCCGTAAGCATCTAACACAACGAGTGCGCAGATTTCCGTGCAATTATCGCGTCCATCTGCACCTGGGGGAGACCTTCTATCGAGGGCGAGAGACATCCAACGAGCGAACGAGCAGGTTCGGGCTTCAAATTTCATACATTTCATCCGGATTCGTGCACGTCTCGCGTCCGTCTGCGGCTGTGCGGGCCTTCCAACAAAGCCGGGAGACTTCTAACGAACGAGTGCGCAGGTTCAGGCTTCAAAGGTTGGCAATTTCATCCTTTCTGGTGCAAATCTCAATTCCATCTGCGGCTGTGTGGGAATTCTAATAAATCCAGGAGATATCTGACAAACAAGTGCGCAGATTCAGGCTTCAAAAGTTGGCAATTTCATCCCTTCTGGTGCAAATCTTAAGTCCATCTGCGGCTGTGTGGACATTCTAATAAATCCAGGAGACATCTGACAAACAAGTGAGAAGAGTCAGGCTTCAAAGCTGGGAAATTTCATCCATTCTTGTGCATATCGTGCGTGGGTCTGCGGCTGCGTGGAAATTCTAGCAAAGCCGGGAAACATCACAGAGAAAAAAACAAATAGGGGCGGGATTCAGGGTGTGGGCATTCTAACAAAGCTGGGAGACATCTAAAACAAGCAAGTGCGCAGGTTCAGGATTCCAACTGTGCTCGTGCAAATCTCGCGTCCGTCTGCGGCCGTGGGGGCATTCCAACGACCGATCGCATGGGGCTCTTTTCCAAGCTCAAGCCGGCCCCGTCCTCCGGAGGGGGGGGCAGCGGCGCCGACGGGATACCTCAAGCCATCATGTTCGCTACGGCGTCGAACGACGAGGCGAGCGGAGGTGGCAACGGGGGCGGCGACGGGGCGAACCTGCGGGGGAGCGACCTCAGCGCGAGCTTCGGCTCCACCGCCAATTCCGCAACCGGCGCTCCGATGACGACCCAACAATCCACACAGCCGCGTTCGGCCGCGGAATCGCTGCGAAGGATGCAAGCTCCGGCGAAGCCCAATCCCTTCGACGACTCTTCCTCGGAAGGCGACGCCGGAGCTGGCGCGGCTTCCAACCCACTCATGCCCGGATCCGCACCTGCCGGTCCTCGCGCCCCGCCCTCCTCTTCTTCCGGCACTCTGCAAATGTCCAACGTCGCTTCCAACGCCGGCCTCGCGCGGTTTGAGGACTCGGTGAAGGCGTTAGAAGAGAAATTGGGCGCGATTGACAACACCAAATTTATGGACTTCTGCGACGACGACGACAGCGATGCCACGCCGCTTAGTGGGATTGAGGAGGACAGCAAGGAGAGCGGTGGATTTGTGGTGCTGGATGGAAGCGGAAGGAACAGAGGTGGCGGAGCTGGCGCGGCAGGAGCGGCCAGAAGGACGGCCGGACCGCCGGAGAGGAAGGCGTCGGGGTTGAAGAAGCTCTTCGGAAAGGGGAAGAAGAAAGGCGGGGAAAAAGGAGGACGTCCCCGGGACGACGGCGGCCCGACCGATCCTCGGATGCTCCATCGTCCCGCGATCGACTCAGAACCGGAGGAATCGTCCAGCGACGACTCCAGCTACATCTCGGGGGAGTACGACGAGGAGTTCGACAACTCCGACGGGGTGCAAGTCGCCGCCGCGCGTCCCCCTGCCCCGGTCGTCTCTCAAACTTCCATGGGCAACAACGCCGCGATCGGCGTCCCCTCGGCGTCCGGCGCCATCATGACCCCCCGCCAGCTCGAGGACGAGCTGTACCTGTACAAGCTCGAGACGCTCAACCTCACCGACGCGTGTCGCGACCTGGCCGAGCAGCTGGACGAGTGCGAGCGGAAGCTGGAATCGGTCCAAGCCCAGGCCACCTTCCGCATCCACGCCCTGGAAGCCGAGATGCAAGACGGCAACCTGGGGATGAAGAACTTGGTCCGGATGACGTCCACGGAGATGGACGGGAGGATGGAGGCGTTGCGGGCGCTGGGACGCACGGCGGCCGTGCAGGCGTCCAAGCTGAAGGAGCGGGACAACGAGCTGATCTTGGTGGAGCAGCGATTGCGCAAGGTGCGGAGGGACGTCAAGAACCTCAAGCGGGAGGGGAAGAAGAACGCGGACGAGCGGACCTATCTCAAGGGACGACTGGACGAATTAGAGCGCCTTCGGTCGCAATTGGAGGAAGAAGCGGAGCGACGAAAGGCCGAGGCCGAGAAGGCCGCTTCGGCGATCCCCACAGCCGAGGAAAAGGAGCGGCAGGAGAGGTCGAAGGAGCGGCTGAACGACGCGCTGGAACGGGTGGGATACCTGACGTCGCAGCTGGACGGGAAGGAGGGGGAGATCGCCGAGCTGAGGGAGCGGTGCGAGGGGGGGGAGGGGGAGGTGTTGGAGCTGAGGGAGGAGCTCGATCGGAAAGGTGCGTTTGTCGTCTCTCGCCCCCAGGCGTTTCGGCTCCCGGGCCGTCCGATTTCGGTTTTGCGGCCTACGGCCGCCTTCGTCGTCGCTGGCTTGCTTTGATTCTGTAGCGTGGAGTGGCGTGCAAGCCAGAGAGGTTTGGCCTGAGCTCCCTAAAGCCAACATGGGAGTAGCAGGTGCCAGGCTCAGGCTACTGGAGTCGAGCAGGAGTGGATTTGACTTGTCTTGAAGTCTGTGGGTTTCATCGGCACAAGGCGATGTCGCCAAATTTACTCCTCGGCAAGGGAGGCTGGGGAAGGATGGGGCAGCGGTTGCTGCAAACGTCTCAATTGTAGTTCTCAGTGAGCTAGACTGTTTGGCAGTCAGGACTGTGCGTTGAGCCTTGTTGCTATCCTGACTGATAGAGGACCTATTGTCATGCGACTCTCTTGTTTGATTCGATCCCCCTGCTCTCCCGTACATCTGCTCGCACTTTCGTTTTGCGTAACCTTTCGAGATTCCACTGTGCAGCTCGTATTTGGATTTTTGTCCTCGGTCCTGCACGCACCTGCTTAACCATCGCTTTACTTGCCGTGGTCAGAACACGATATCATTCGGGTGGAGCAGCAGCTCGAGAAGGTCCGGAACGACCTGCTCGATGCCGCCACGGCAGCTCGATCGGCGGAGGAGGCTCGCGTCGACGCCGAGGCCCGCGAGTCCGACCTCCGCACGGAACTGGACGAGACCCTTGGCGCGCTAGAGGAAGTTACCACCAAGGCGGCCATTATCGAGAGCCGGGAAGTGGAGCTCACAGCGCAGCTGGAGAACTTCCAGAAATGCAAGGGAGACGAGGGGAAGCTGGAGGAGATGGAGGAGGGGTTGGCCGAGCTGGAGCGCGAGGTGGGGCTGCTTCGGGAGGAGCGAGAAGCGGCGCTCGATGCCCTGAACGACGCGCAGGCGGCGTACGCGGATGCCATCTCGGACAGGGAGGCCCAAATCGATTCCCTGAACAAAGACGTGGAGGTACACCGAGAGCAGATGGAGCTGGCCCAGGCTATGCTCGAGGAGAAGGAGCAGCTTGCGAGCGACCTGCGAGCGCAGCTGGAGGAGGCCGCGAAGGACGATGAGATGAGAGTGGCTCAGCTGGAGGAAGATCTAGCAGCCAGGACCCGGGAAGTGGGAAACGTATCCGCGGAACTCGAGGAGCGCACGAATGATGTCAGTTTGCTGGAAGAAAAACTCGAAAAGGCGAGGAAGGAGCTCATGGAGAGCAGAGCTGATGTGGAGGCTGCCAGGGCCGAGTCCGCTGCGGTTGCGTTGGCTGCAGCCTCCAGAGAAGAAGATGAAGAGTCGAAGCCTACGGATGACGAAGCCGTCGCATCAGTGGCAGCAGCTGCGGCCAATGTAGCCAGTGCGGCTCAGATCTCGGAGCAGATGGCCGAGCTCGCCGAGAGGGAAACACAGATCGAGCGCCTGGAGCGTGAGTTGGGAACCAGCAGACGTCAGCTGGATGCGACGCGCATAGAGCTGGAAGAGAAAGACAAACACGCCGATCGGCTCAAGGCAGAGCTCGAACGGTCGAGAGCAGAGAGGGGCGCTCGGGTCGAGGAGCTGGAAAGTCACCTGGATGATAAAAACAAAAACATTGAATCCCTCCGCAAGGATTTGGAAGACGAGAAGCGTTCGATGAATCAGATTGTGGAAAAATTGAATGCCACGCATATTGAACTGGGCAAAGCGTCGGAAGCTGCGCGGTCTGCTGAGGAGGAGCGGGATCGTGCAACGTCCCAAGTAGAATCGAGCAAGAAGGCTGAGGAGGCAGCCAAACATGACGCGACGAAGCTTCGGTCTCAGATTGAACTCCTTCAAAAGGCAAATGAAACCAGCGCCAACGAGGTCAAAGAGCTGAGGTCAGAGGCAGATAAGGAGAAGAAGTCAAGCACCCAGGCAGCGGCCACGTTGTCAGCCACGAATGCCGCCCGGCAAGCTGAGATGGAAATGAAGATTGAAAAGATGGGGAAGGAGGTTGAATTCAAGAAACGTGAGATCGATGCCATCAAGTCCGAGCTCAAAGAGAAGGACAAGGCATCCTCTCGGCTCAAGGCGGAACTTAAGGAGGCTAAAGAGGACTTCATAAATTACAAAGAAAAGGTGGAGCAGGAAAAAGAAAAGGTGGATCAAGCCAAAGAGGCAGAGGCTTTGCAGAGAGTGGCGGACAGGGACTACTTCGATGAGGCAGATGAGGTGATGAGCACCCACTCCAAGTCGGATCACTCTTTCTCGACTGCGGGAAACAATTCCAGCCGTGGTATTGGACTTTTAGGTGGGTTATTCAACAGGAGCACTAATGACATGGATTTGGATGACAACGTGGACTGGGAGGCAAGGTCACGCGAAAAAGACAGGCGCATTGCCACATTGGAAAAGTCGCTCGCCGACAACTCCCTGTCCATCAACAACCTCAAGAATGAATTGGTCGCAGCTTCATCGAAATTCAAGGCCGATGAGTCTCAAAGGAGGCTTTTAATCCAGCGTCTTGAGAACGAGAATCAAGCATATTCTCTCAAGCTTGAAGTCCTTGAGAGTGAGTTTGACGAGATAAGGAAAAGGAAGGAGGCAGTGGCAGTAGGCAAGATGTACAAGGGCAACAGCAGTTTTCTCACTGACGATGGGTCTGTGGCATCCTCGGTCCACTCGATGGCTTCGGGCTCGGCCAGTTCAACTTCTTCGTCCAAAACAGGGACGAGCACGGGAATGAGTAGCATGACGGGTGTGAGCGCTATTACTGGGGCAAGCCGGCTGACACCACTGGAACGCGACAACAAAAAGTTGAAGAAGCAGAAGAAGGTTTACGAAACTCGCATAGCATCGCTGCAGACACAGCTCTCTGAGATACAGCAAATCGTGCCAGAGCTCATGTCTAAGTCCAAGTCGCAGATACAGAAGTTAGAAGGGGTACTTGAGACACAGCGTCAAGAGGCCGAAGAAAGGGAGATCAAGCTGAAGGAGGAAGTTGCAAAGCTGAAGCAGCAAAACGAGCAACTCACATCTGCAACGCGCAGCCGCCTACAATCATCAGACGTCGAAAGACAGGACGAGATCGATCAGCTCCGAATGCGACTGGAGGCACGGGAGGCGACGATCAAGAAGCTGGAGATGTTGGCGCAGACTGGGTCGATGCGGAAGAAGGGCGGGAAGATTTTGCGCAAAAAGAAGAAGAAGGTCCCTGGCATCGATGAGGATGCCAGCGTCATGAGTGAAGTGTCATGGGGCACTTCACAGCAAAGCGTGTCGGCGTATAGTGTGACGAATGATACTGTTTTCTCAGCTATGTAAAAAAAGATGTGACATTTTGTTCGTTTGCTGGCACTTATTGCCTGTTCATTAGGTTGGCTCGACTAAGTAATGAAAGCGAACTTTCTGAGCTGGGCACCCTTCAGTGCCCACACTTGAATGTATTGCCCGGATGAAGTAGCCGCAACGGCTCTGGTCTCCCAGCGGTTGGCGCATTTCGCTCATGTGATTTTGGAACATTTCCGACCACTCTCTACTCACAAGGCAACCAGTAACTCTCAGTCAGCAGTCAGCACAACCAAGATGATAACCAAGTGCAGATTTAATTTTCATTTGAAGATAATTTTATACATCTAAAAGACGCAAAAATGATTGAAAAATATACCCAGGGTATAAAAATCGGCCGGGCCGTGGCGTTGCTTCTAAACCCCACTCGTTGCCTATTTTTCACCCAAGGAGACTGTTTTCGAAAACTTACCGCAAAGTAGGTACGCCACACCGCCCATGAAAGTGAACTTTCTGATCTGTACACCATTCAGTGCTCACACTCAAATACATTCCCTGGTTAGTTGGATCCCCATTTTGCATGCTGGGCGATGCGGATCTAGATTTTGTGGATGTGGCGCATGGTGGTCGTTCGAGAGCATCAGTCAAGATTTTGGATACATACCATATCCTACGGAGAAAAAGTTTTTTTCTACGTGCTCCAAACTTGATAGGTACCCAAATGGATAAATCAGACACGACGAGCCTGGCAGTCAAGATTTTGGATACAAACCATATCCTACGCAGAAATAGTTTTTTTTCTACGTGCTCCAAAATTGATAGGTACCCAAATGGATAAATCAGACACGACGAGCCTGTCTCCACCCCCAATATATCAATATTAATTGGGATCTGGATCGGGTGTCCATATCGTTTTGGAACTAGTATTGTTTGTACACTTTTGGGATACGAGTCTTAACTAAATCATGTCCAGTTACATGCGAGCTTTCGCTAAATACTACATACGAGCTATTTAGGACATTACGTACCCGGAGAGATGCACAGTGCACCCGATCTGGTGTGCAGCTCGATAAACTTTATCGTCTCTCTGAAATCACGCCTCTCGACAGAATTCAG
>JALLPA010000674.1:0-13492 GCA_036939895.1 Thalassiosira exigua
TTTTTCCTGAAACTTTCAAAATATTTTAGAACTTCCATTAAATATTTTGAACTTTTACCCATTTGCCTCCACCGGGAGCTTTCTGACCCCCTGACTAATACTGTGCCCGAGGTGGGCGCGCCCATGCGCCCCCTAAAACCGTTTCACTACTGGCTACCTATCACTTCTCCCTTCTCCCCCCCTCCCTCCCCTCGAGGCCTCTGGCAGCGCGCTTGATTGACTCACCTCCCAGCTACCAGGCAACAACCTTTCCCTTGAGCACCCTGCTGACAAGATCAGGAGGAAGGGCTACCTATAGAACAAAGGGGGCGAGGGAGGGAGGAGACGGGAGTTGCCTGTACCCAGTCCATTGCCAGATCGCAGCGCGACGCCCCGCCAAGCGCCAAGACCATGACAGACCATGACACCATGAGCGACAACCGCCGCTCGACCACTGTGAATGCCAGCGATGGCCAGCGGACAACATCGATGCGAAACAGCATTGACGTCTCATCTTTGGCGTCATGGATGGCCCGCGAATCCTCGCTGATGGGAGCCTTGTTCGGCACAAGCCTCGATAGTGACAAGCAAGATGACAAGTCCGCGCGTTCGCTGGAGGATCGACTTCATGTTCGTCAATTTGGCTTTGGACAATCGAATCCTACATATTTGTTATCGATAGATCGTGGACGTCTGAAGGGAGTAAAGCAAGTGGTACTCCGCAGAAAGCCTAACAAAGTCGCCCACCCCACCTCTCACGCCCTGCATCGGGAGTATCGTGTGCTTGAGAGTTTGACAAAATACAATCAAGGGTTGAAACAACTGGGTGGTTCAGATGTAGACGAATCAGTGCCCGTTCCCCATCCCTACGCGTACTGCAAAGACAAATCAATCATCGGGGCAGAATTTTACCTGATGGAATACGTGCAGGGACGTATCTTCGAGGATCCAAGAATGCCATCAATGCTTAGTGAGGGTGAGAGGGATCAGGCATTTCGTGATGCTATACGTGTCTTGGTAGTAAGTAATTGTGAGCTAAACATGTCTTCCTCTCACTCATTTGAAATTCAAGTTTGTCTCTCACTTGAAACACATTGGTCAGAATATACACAACGTACCATGGTGGAATATTGGTCTCGAGAAGCATGGTGGTCGAGCAGGTAGAAAGAATGATGGAAAGTACAGCCCAACTTATGTCGAGCGCCAGTTGTCCCGTCTTCTTCAGGTCATGACAAAACAATCGGAACTTATGAAGAGCTCTGACTTGGAAAGCATAGAGCAATCCATACAGAAAATGGCAAAAGAATTAAACATCGCAGCATCGAGCTGCCCAAACCCTTACGGTTTACTCCACGGAGACTACAAGATTGACAATCTCATATTTCATCCCACAGAACCTAGGGTGGTGGCAGTTTTGGATTGGGAATTGAGCACAATGGGAGATGGATTTTGCGATTTAGCCAATTTGTGCATGATGTTCTTCATGCCCTCGATAGAAAAAGGCTGGGGCATTGCCGGTTTAGGAGGTGAGACCTGAAATTCTAATGCTTGGATTCCCACCAACTTCCCTTATCGTCCTCACAGAATTCGTATCATGTAGATTTGGACCTAAGTGAGACGGGCATTCCTACACGGAATGAAGTTATCTCGACCTACTGCAAATTCAGTCAAAATCAAAGCCAAACGTCGAATCAATTGCAACTTCCACCACAGGTTCAGCCACGCGCTGCCAACTTTTACGAAGCTAGAGACTGGGCTGGCTTTTATCTCTGTGAGCTTAAGCATGCAATAGTTGGATTCCTGCCAATTTTCCCGATCATTCTCACAGTGTGCGCATCTGCAGCCTTTCTTTTCTTCAAAAATTGTGTCATTGTGCATGGAGTTGCACAACGTGCCTCATCTGGTGTGGCAAGCAGTGCCATGGCTCGACGCGTGGCTCAACTCTTGCCGCAAATGGTGCAATTAGCGTGGATGATTTGGGAAAAGTATCCCCCACCTCCCACTCAAAGCCATGGCAAAGAAGAACTGAATAGCAAATTGTAACGGACCTGCCAATCGTTTATCTTGACTTAGCTCTTGTGGTCCTTCCTGAGTTGTCTATCAGTCAGCTGTGCAAGAAAAGAGAGTGGTGATGTCCCATCTCCCTGTACTTTTCAACGTACCAATAAGTGTTTCAATTGGGACCTCAAACATGCAAGATAGTTCGTCATCGCACCGCGTCCCATCCATTGCCGCCGCCATCTCATTCAATAACAGCTTTTTTGATTTATGATACAGCTCTTTTTGGGTCAATTTGTTGACGAATATTTCTCCTCTGCTACTGACAGGTGGATGTGGGATACCCTGAAGCAGTGGAGAATTAGAATAGGACGTTGACTTACTCCTTTCATCCAGAGCCATTTTCGCTGCTGCCGCCGCCGCTGCTGCTTCTGCAATAGCTGAAATTTCAATGGGCATATGATATTGTTCAGGCGACATATCAACGTTGCTTAAATCCCCAAAAGACGAATTGGATTCTCTCCCGGTGCCACTGTTTGCCTCTTCACCATTGTCGGGTTCAATTTCATACGCCAACGGATATTGATGTACTCTTCTGATCAAGCCTGGAAAACGACGTATAATCAAAGATGTGTGGTCAGCTGGAGGTCTGAACTCATTAAGCAGTGGCAAGATCAAGAGTGCCCCTAGCTGCCTAAACGAAACTCACCCCGAACGACACCAAACGTAACCAACCGCCGGTGATCGAAATAATCAAACGCAAGTCTCCAATCTACGTCTGTGGCATCTACAAAGATACCACCGTTTGTTCCATGCCGAGGATCAGTGTTTCTAACATCAGAAAAGATGGCTGGCTCAGATTCAGGTGATGCTTCATGCAAAGGAGTCAGTACAGCATCAATGGTCAACTCAGATTCAACGAACTTCCTTGTAGCATTATTTTCCACTACAGGGTTGCCAGGGGCGCCCTCCTGCTGACGTTTGTTTTCAATTTTCGCCATGAGAACTTCTCCAAAGGATTGGCTTCTACTGCAAGATGTGAACAGTTGGGCAAGGGCTTTCTTCATTGATTCCATTTCCTTCAGAATTTTTCCTTTGTCAGACGGTGATGCAACTTGGTCCACAGAGCGAGACGAACGGGGAGACGACATATCCTCCGCGATGTCCTGCACCTTGCTGGTCTCAGCTAGAGCTACTGAAGCCAATAAGTTTCTTGACATGTGGTTGGACAAGTCAAGGCTATGAAGGGAGCCTGAGCCTGAGCGAAGCTTCCGAACTGCATTGTTCGAGGGTGAATTGGGTTTGAAAGTTGGTGAGTTAACATCATTGCTCGTAGAGTGATCACGGTACTGAGCATGTGCCCGACGGAGGTATTTTGATTTGGCGCAATATCGGAATGCAGCGTCCAACAATTTCTTCGCCTCCTCCTCAATTCCTGCCAAAAGACTCATTGCCAAAGGTGTGCATTCATAAATGTTTGAATAGCGGAACACGTCAACATGTGTCAATACGCCATGGTGCCGGAGCACGCGGAGGCAAGCTCGTACCATTTCCATATCGACCTCAGAACAAACCGCTATCTGCTTGACATACTTGCAGCCATCAATGTGCGGCACAATCCAGTTTATGGTGAGATCCCAGTCAAACATTTGCAAAAGGTCTGCGGGCCGAAGTAGAATTGGCACTGAATAGTCAGGGACTGGTGGTGTTGGAGGAGGAGGTGGCCGGAATAAATGCAGGTTTAAGAGGTTGGCATCGTCCAACAAAAGATGGCAATCCCTCTGCTTGGAGTTGAGCGAAACGAGGATGTCTTCAAGGACTATCTGAATTTGAGGCCGATTATGGGAGAGAAATTCCGATTCTACCTCCATGTAGCGGAATGTAGATGATAAATTTGACAGGACTGGCCAATAGGGCCGGGGATCAACGTTCCTTCTCAAGACGAATCCAACTGCGAAAAGAAGACTGTTGCGCTCATACCGTTGCGTGTCACAAATAACCATGGGCCTGCTTAGAATATGCATCCCATGGGTGGAAACGGTGATTGTTTGATTTGCCAGCTCGTTTCCAGTTATTATATATTCGGAGGTGGCTGTAAAGATGGAGTTTTGAAGTAGCTCAGTGTCAATCGTTGACGTATCTCCTTCGTGTGTTGCCTGGTTTGACGTGGTGCATTTGGAAGATGAAAAGGATGGATTTCGGCTATGTGATTTCGTAGAATCATCGGCAACATCAATGGCGGATGCACTCGACTGTTTCTGCTCATGTAACGATGGTTTGCCGGGTGCAACTGAAGACTTCGCCTCTGTTGCAACCTCAATTCCCGCGGAAGACACAGCTGCGTGGTTTTCATCCTTATGGCCAGAGCTAGGCAGTGTGATTTGTGAAGATAAATCCGAAACCTCACGTTCAACTATCGTCGCCTTTCTCTGATTCTGAGACCAGTTCCAGTACTCATCAGAATTAGCCTTGCTGACACCTGGTTGCTTTACATGATTGGTCTCTTTCGTATTATTTGCAGGTTTCCCTACCATCGACGGTTGCTTTTGGCCCCCTTGCGGCACAACAGCCTGAAATGTTTCTTCCAAAGCAGTGTGAACATCATCATAACCAACATCGACATCGAATTGCATGAACTTATTCGGTGACTGAAAGCATACTTTGGGGCCAACAACAATGTCAAATTCAGCGTAAAACACACATAATAGTGGGCACTTGGAAGGCGGGAGAGGGCGTGGCAGACCACGCCGATGATCTGGATTTAGTGGGTCAGGTTTGAAAGCGCTCCTAGAAGTTTGACTCAGATGCAGAGGTGATCCATCAAAGTTGAAGTTATTACTCCCATTGTTGGCTGGCGTCGGGAGGTATGCCGAAGAAATGCCGTTTGACACAACATTATCCGATGATGGGGGCGCCATTTCCACGGGCGGGGGCGCCGAATTTTGAGCACTGCCGCTGCCTCCAAGTCGCGACATGCTCGAGTTCGAAGTCGACCTCGTCATGCCGGCGGTGCCGGAAGCTTTGCTAGAAATTCGGCGGAGGGACTTGCGGGCTGGGACTGGGAGCGGAGAGTTGGCGCTGGACGATCTGGCGGTGTTGACACTGCCCGTCGGAGAGGATGGCCGCGGTGGTGCTCCCGTGGGCACCTTCCGCGACGATCGCGAGGAAGGTGACGCTGGGGGCGACATCGCTGGCGCTGGCGATGGTGGGATGGAGGATGCCATGCTGTCCGATGCCCGCGTCAGCGTTACGGCGAGCTCAAAACGGACGTGATAGTTGTGACCCTGCTCAGAGCGCCACGACCCATGGCTGGGGAAAGAAGTAGTCGGGCTGGCTGCCCACTGTATTTCCTAGAGTGGTATGCCCTGCAGCCAGCGCGGCGAGTGAGCTGGGGCGGGGATGAGTTTGGCCATTCCTGCCCATATTATTACCATATTGCCATTGACCTCCATTGACATTGGCCATGCATCTCCGTCCATGCGTCCATCGCATGCATGTCCATTGCCGGCCAAATCAAGGGTATTATGGATGGGGAATTAATTTCATGTCGCTCGGGTATCGAAGGTCCCATCGTGTGCCTTTTAAACCTCACAACAACAAGCACAAATACTTCAACTAGTTCATCAAGAAGTACAACTGATTGCTCGGACAATGCTTTTGGCGGGAGCACTATACCTGCGTACATAACGTGTAAATTCAGCATAAATGCAATGATTTTGAGCGTATGTACGTACATTAAGCCGCTGAAGTAAATAGTACATTTTAAATATTAGTCTAACAAAAAATAGGCCAATACACTATCCTAATTGCTGTGTTGGCACTGTACCCAGGCGGAGACCCAGTGCCAGATGAAAACGTGACCGCAGCTGACTGACCCCACTCAGCATCACCGACAAACGGCCGCAAACGTCCACAACCACCGACCATTCAGGCCGTATCTAATTATTGTTGTCCCCATTTCGCACTGCCACTGCCGCCTCATCTCGCGCCGGCGCCATGAGCGAACAACAAGAAGAGCAAGTCCGAGCGGAAAACCACCAAGTCGCCGCGGGGGGTCTCTTTGGCGACGATGACGACGACGAAGAGAACGGCCAGCACCACCAGCGACAGATGGAGCAATATCAGGACGACCTCGGATTGAACGACGACGTCTTGGGTCTGGACGATGCGGCAGGCGAGGTTCCAGTGGATCACGAGGGTGGGCTGTTGATGCGATTCTGTCCCCACGATTCTTCCATGCTTTATCCAAAGGTTGGTAGTTTTTCGGTCGAATCTCGAAGAGCTTTGATGCAGCTGCAAACCAACGCTCACCTCTGAGAATTCCACTGCAAAATCCTCAAATTCGCCCCCAACTATGAAAGGAAAACCGGGCAGAGCAAAAGCTCGTCTATGCCTGTCGCCTCTGCAGATATACCGAATACGCGCAGGGACAGTTGATCTACAAAAACGTGCTGAAAAAGGAGGTAGGAAATGTCCTCCATACGGTGCCGTCCGCGGTGAGCGATGACCCGACGCTCCCGAGGAGTCAAAATGCCCACTGCGGGAAGTGCGGGCATCACGAGGCAGTATTCTTTCAGAGCGACACGAGCGATGTCAGGAATGACACGTTGGCTTTGATTTTTGTTTGCTGCAACTGCGATGAGAAGTGGGTCGCTTAATATTGTTTGACGTTATGTTGGGGTGATAGTGTTCTCACATGCATTGTGAGAGGAGTTTGAACGAAGAAAATGGAAACAATAAGGGGTAAACGTCACCTGGCAACGGAATGAAGGAGGCAGTTACCGGGGGGGAGTAGGCCAGGAAAGAATAGGCAAGAACGAGCTAAACGACTCATGACAGATACTCATCGAGCGACTGATGATATTCTGAAGGTTGAGGGACTGAAATACATTGAGCTTCAACTGTAAACAATATGTTCCCGAAACGAGGATGAATTATGTTAACCATAATATGTAGGTACCCCTTCGAGAGTAGAGTGGGTTTATCGACAGAGCTTCCTCATGGCTACAGTCCTGACATGAGAACTATTCCTACCTAGGGTATTGCCATGGTATGCGCTTTCTCTCAAGCCAATTGTTTTGGCAATTTTCAACATTCCTCGGAAAGAGCAGCACTGAAATAATGTTGGCGGGGGCAGAATACCTCAAACATCTCTCTAGAAATACATACCTACTTCTAGAAATGAGCTGGCCGACACTTCTCCAGTTGAGAACTGTGAGACGACAAGTGGATGATCAACTGAACTGTTTGTACATGTTGGAGGAGTCCTGAAACAGTAAGACTCCCCTGTCCTTGCCACGCGTATCTACGTAGGTACTTGATAGGAAGGGGCCGAGAACCACGAATATTGGAGCCTTAGGCTCACTTTCTAAAAATAATCTCCTGCATCAATCGAGTTTGCAAGGGCGGGCATGGTCCCGATTTGGAAAGCTTTCTAGAGGCAGTTCGGCAAAATGTTGTCGCGCTAACATTATTTTTAGAAAGCGCAGCTAACGATGGGGGAGATAAAGCTGGAGGGCGGGACGAAGAGGACAGGTGGCTCGGGCCGTCCGGCAGCCCGCTTGACAACGGCCAAATCCACCTTCCGCAGCGCGATCGGCGAAATAGAGGAGGCGACCTTCACAGCGGGCCTCCAGACAGATTCAGCTATTTTTGAAAAGTCGTCGGATGCGATCATCCAGTATGTGACCAGGAAACTACCTGAGGGGGTCCATCTGGCCAAGGCAATCTGCGACGGGGCGCTCCCCTCGCTGGAACCACCGAAAAATCCCAAAAAGGAAGACGGCCAGGATGCCAACGACTACGAGTTCAAGGTCCTTGTTTGGCAAGAGGAATTGAAGTAAGCGGTGAGAAAAAGAAAGAAGTCACCAAGGGGACAAATAAATTGTTTGACCTCTTCCTTGATCAGTGCGAGAAACCGCTTCGCATGAAGTTGAAGGGTACCAAGCGGCGACGGACGCTCATGATGGAATTGCCCTGCGCGGTCTGATCCGTGCTGTAATGTGCGGCATGGAGGAGCACCTGCAGGACACTTGGACGATGGCCAAGGCCAACATGGCTTTATTCTCCTTCTGGCAGAGGCCGGGGGTGTCGAATGATGACTATGTCACGCAATTTGACGCGTTCGTCACGGTGGTCGAAATGATAGGGGGGACGATCCCACTACACCCAGTCCCACTGAAGAAGAAGCTTCGGGAGGCGGGGCTTGCACGGCGAAGGAGGTGCGCAAGGAATATCTCATCTGTCAGCTACTCATGGGAACAAATATGGAGCACTACAGAGCCTCCTCATGAAGCTGAAGGACAATATGATCGCCCAGAACGACACCTACCCGAAGACGCGCGAGGCGGCCCTTCTCACCATCAACAATTGGAATGGATTTGGAATGGATCGTGCATGAATTTTGGCAGGAGGTAGGAGTGCTGCGCCAGCAAATGAGTGCAAGCACGGCCTGGCATTTGCTCAGGCCGACGTTGGCAGGGGAGGTGACAAGAAAACGGACAAGAACGGGGAGAGTGGCTGCTTCCACTGCGGGGATGAGGGTCATTGGGTGATGCAATGCCCCGACCTGACTGCAGACCAGGAGAAGGAGCTCATGAACGACACAGAGGGGCGCGCCCAGCAGAGGAAGGATGGGAAGCTGCATGTGCAGATTGCCCTGAAGCCCACATCAGGGAACACGGAGGTGGAAGTCCTAATGTTCAGCCGCGGCTGCCAGGGGAAGACGAGGAGCAGGAAGAAGAAGGTAATGCTCGATGGAGGCTCTACGTTCCATCATGCGGTCAATCCAGAGCTCTTCGATGAAATTCATGAGGTGAACACGACGCTTGACCTTGTCGCGCACTGCAACGCAGGCACGACCACGACTAACAGGGTTGGCATTTTCCGTGGCCTGGCGGGGATTGACGGGGAGATGTGGCTGAACACAAAGGACATTACCAG
This sequence comes from Thalassiosira exigua, assembly GCA_036939895.1. NCBI lineage: Eukaryota > Bacillariophyta > Thalassiosirophyceae > Thalassiosirales > Thalassiosiraceae > Thalassiosira > Thalassiosira exigua. The sequence goes on from JALLPA010000674.1 coordinate 8,920, forward strand.
CGTGAGCGTGTTCAGCATCCCTGCCCTCAAAAGGCAGGGATTCCACATCACATACGACAGCGACGATGGGACTTACACTGTCTCAGACCGCATGGGTGCGTCTGTTTGGTTCGTCAAGGACAAAGACGGGCTGCCCTGCATCGAAGTAGAGGCAGCTGTGGTGTTTGTCCAAACGGTACGCAACAACTACGAGGGGTTCACGAAGCAGGAGGTGGGGGAGGCGAAACTCGCTCGATTGGCTGCTGGCAGGCTCGGGCGTCCATCGGCTTGGGACATGGAGTACCTGGTGAGCAACAAGTCGCTGAGCGACATGCCTTTCGATATCAAAGCATGCAGAGATGCTGACACTTTGTTTGGTCCAAATATTGCAGCAGTGCCAGTGCGAGAGAAAATAGTGAGGCAGGCGCCGAGACACGTCGCGACGGACTATGTTGCGATACCGAGGGATTTCGTTCTGATGCATAAAAATGCGCGACCTTGGTCGCGGATGTGATGTTTGTAAACAATGTACTGATGTTGGTCACTTTGTCCAGGGGGATTAAGCTTCGAACGATGGAGTACATGCTTCGCCTGACAGCTAAGCAGCTGAGTAAAAGCCTAAAACAAGTTATTCGACTCTACTATCATGGTGGTTTTGCTGTGAGAACTATTTTAACTGATATGGAATTTGATAAGGTCGTACCCCACCTCAAAGGATATGTTGTGGTCAACACCTCTGCTGCTCGTGAGCATGTGGCCAAAATTGCAAGGGAAATCCGCAGCGAAAAAGAGCACACACGCTGCGTTTCAAGCACCCTCCAATTCAAGCGCCTGCACAAGTTGATTGTGATCAACCTGGTGCAGTTCTCCACAATCTGAATGTGTTCTCAGCCAAGCCGGGGATCTCCAGCAAATACTCGCCGAGGGAGATTGCGCATCGCACCAAACTGAGCTGGGAGAAGCACTGACAACTGGATTCCGGTACGTATTGTGAGATCCATGACGAGAAGGATCCAACAAAGGACAATGTGCCAAAGACTCACGAGGGGATCGCCTTGGGCCCCGCCACAGGAAATTTCATCGGGACCTACAAATTCTGCTTGAAAACTGGGTGCATCTTCAAGCGCGCCAGTTGGGCGGAGTACCCCATGCCTGACAGAGTCATCAAAATGATGGAATGGTGGGGTAAGCAGACGCAGCGCGGGCTGTACCCGGGGGGCCCGGAATACAAGAACAGAAAAAAGAAACTTTTCGAATGGACTTACGAAGACGATTTCGACGGGCTCGTCAAGGAGGCGGCCGAGGCGCCGCTCCCCGACGTCCCTGCCAAGTTCCCAGGAGTGGCCCTCGAGAATGATCTCGAGGGACCAGTGGACGCGGGGGAGGAGGAGCCGGAGAACGTGGATGCGGAGCTGGAAGCCGATGCGACGAACACCGGGCCCACCAACGCCACCGCTGCCAATATTCTGGCAGGGGTCGACCTCCCTCCCCCACCCCCGCCCGACGCCGCCGCCGACTAGGATGACGATGTTGGCATCGTGCCTGCTCCACCTCTCCCCCTCCCCCGGCGGACGGTCACTCTGACTCCAATGTCGAGGAGGTGGAGCCGCCTGCACCCGAGCCAGCAGAGGTGATCGACGTCAACGCAGAGTCCGAGGACGAGCAGGCAAGCCAGCCTGCAAGTAGAGACGTGGAGGTCAAGGACATAAGTTATGGCAAGGCGGAGGAAAGCGATGAGGAGGAAGGCGCAGCAAGCGACGAAGACCTCAAAAACCGCCGTTACGGCCGCCGCTGCAAGATGAAGACGCAAATGAACACCCCCCACGGCCATACAAGGCGCAGCCAGCAGTCATACAACGTGTAAGATGTCCATGAGTCCACCCACCTCCAGAGGGAGGGGAGGCTCCTCGTCCAGATGACCAAGGAGGAGAGGAACCAGTGGGTGTTGGGTGTCATCATGAATGACGCAGTGTTCCCTCAACAAGGGATTAAAAAAAATTGGGATCAAGGGCAAGAATAAGAGCGTGATAAAGGAGCTGACGCAGCACCATGACCTCACCACATTCAAGCCCATGGATCCCAACGAGCTCACAAAGCAGCAACGCATCAAGGCCGTGAGCTCCCTCCTCTTCCTGACGGAGAAGAGGGACGGCAAATCAAGAGCAGGATGTGCGCCGACGGAAGCAAACAGTGCACATACAAAGGCTATGACAAGAATGACGCCGCCTCGTCGACCGCCGCAACGGAGAACGTTCTGATCACAGGAGTGATCGACGTGAAGGAAAAGAGGAAGGTAGCTGCCATGGACTTACCTGGGGCCTTCCTCCATGTCCTCATCGACGAGGAGATCATCATGGTCTTGGAGGGACCGCTCGTAGAGATGATGGTCACGTTGACCCGAAATTGTACAGGAAGTATATCACAACCAACTCCAAGGGGAAGCCTCTCCTCTACGCGAAGATGTTCAAGGCGCTCTACGGGCATCTTCACAGTGCGCTACTCTTCTACAAGAAGCTCGTGAGAAATCTTGAGGCCTTCGGCTTTGAGCTGAACTCGTACGATCCTTGTGTGGCGAACAAGATAGTAAATGGCACGCAGATGACTGTGATGTGGCAAGTGGATGACCTGAAGGTGTCCCACAAGTCCGATTTGAGATCACCAAATTGGAAAACTACTTGCACGAGATCTACGGCAAGGTGAAAGTGTCGAGGGATGGAAAGCACGATTTTCTGGGTATGGACCTGGATTTTAAGTTGGAACTAGATGCCATGCAGCTGTCTATGATACCGTACCTGAACGGAGTTTTGCGCAATTTTCCTGAAGAGTCAAGTGCTAAAGCGGCAATGCCCGCTGCTGAGCATTTGTTCAAAGTAAGAGATGAAACTGAGGCAAGATACCTGCCCGAAGAGCAGGCACAAACCTTCCACCGTACTGTGGTGCAGCTGCTGTTTCTGAGTCGGCGTGCACGCAGGGATATTCAGATGCCCGTCGCGTTCCTCACGTCTTGAGTTAATAAGCCAGATAAGGATGACTTGGAAAAGCTACACAGAGTTCTTATACCTGAAGGGAACACGAGGACTCACGCTAACTCTGCGCACAGACAACATTGGTTTCATAAAGTGGTGGATTGACGCATCATATGCAGTTCATGAGGACTGCAAGGGACAAACAGGTGCAATGATGTCTCTGGGTGAGGGGGCGACCACTATCAGGTCATGGAAACAGAAGTTGAATGCTCGAAGTTCTCCAGAGGGGGAATTAATTGGAATGCACGACGTGTTACCGCAGGTCTTGTGGTCGAAGCATTTCATTGAAGCCCAAGGGATAGACCAGGGCAACAAGAGTGCCATCATCCTCGAGACAAATGGGGTAATGTCAAGCTCGAAGAGAACCAACCACATCCAATCCAGGTACTTCTATGTAAAGGACTGCATAGATCGAGGGGAAGTGACTGTCCAACACTGTCTGACGGCAGAGATGTGGTGTGACGCACTTACCAAACCAAAACAGGGTCTGGCATTCCGTCAGAAGCAATGTTGATGAAGTGTCTTTTGGACTGGGAGGACGACGGTTCACACGATCCAGTCACCGAGGAACATGCATCTGCTCGCGGAAAGGAAAATGCACGTGTCTCACCAGATGCACATGCCGAGAAAGGGGACACTTGCGAAGGCGATCGACGTTTGGCGAAGTGGCTAAGCCAGCGCGCGGGCTGGGGGCTTATCTTCCAGCGCGCTTCATCGCAGGAGTGTGTTGGAGGAGTCCCAAAACAGTAAGACTCCCCTGTCCTCGTCGCGTGTATCTACCTAGGTACTCGAGAGGAAGGGGCCTAGAACCACGAATATTGGACCCTTAGGCTCACTTTCTAAAAATAATCTCCTGTATCAATTGAGTTTGCAAGGGCGGACATGGACCCGATTTGGAAAGCCTTCTGGAGGAAGTTTGGTAAAATGATGTCGCGCTAACAGACAGGCGGAATACGATCGCCAACAGAAGTAAGCTATCACCGGCCGAAAAAAATATGATATCGGTCCGATAGAATTTGATGCAAAAAATGAAATATGTTGGAACAAAATATGTATTCTGAGTATTTGTTTACTAATATCAGGAACATTTCGGTCTCAGAGGTAAGTACGATACCTACCTAACCTAGAGGATCGAGAACCAAGGTCAGGGTACAAGCACAGAAGTACATAACTTATCTACCTAGATAGGAGTACCTACCGTAGTACTTCCTTCAGAAGGCGATAAAAACACCAATTTTTGCTAGGTAAAATTTAGCCGAACTTGACGCGTAATGGCCCAGTAAGTAACGTGCCTGTACTGATGCCGCATATCCCTTCTCTGGTGACTTTTACACTTACAGACGTCGAACGATGCCTTAATTGTCGGAGCTAATGAAGAACTATTTGTAGTTGTCATTGTTGAACGAAGCTTGTCCTTCGAAGATCTCTTCAAATTCTCGTCAGCACAACTTGCGGCCACCTCACCGCGCACCCCTGCGCGGGAACCAATACCATATCCAAACTCCTCAACAAAAGCCAAACGGAAGCAATTCAAAAGGGCTCATCTTCTCACAATATCTACGTAGGAC
>JALLPA010000675.1:0-13517 GCA_036939895.1 Thalassiosira exigua
GGGTTCGGATGTTCGGGGGTGATTCGTCCTTTGCTAGTAAATTTTGTTAGAGGAATGAGTGTGTGTGTTCTCTTGACTCACAGACCGGAAGGGCATGTTCGTACGAAGCTTAGGCGGGTGGGAGGCGGCCAGACGACATGCATAAGAGTCATCAGTTCACTCGGCCGTCCTTACTGTGACTAGTCACGTGTCTCTGTGGGAGAGGACACGTCATTGGGGTCGGGGTTCGGGGTTGCAAAATGGCGGGAAGGCAAAGGTTGATGGGTGCAAGTCCCGTTTTTGTCGTGCACTAAAAACGCGGGGACTGACGAAGATTCCTCTCGAGCAAGTCAGATCAGGAGAGATTCCACTTTATAACAAAGGAATAGGTACTCTACCACCTGACGTGTTCAACGGCCGGCTCTATTCCAGCGCTGAAAGTGCGTGGCGGATAGGAATCCTGACCGTTGTGATTCCTCACTCCGTCTGTCTGCCCCTAATAAGGGAATTAGTATGAAAACTTGACGAATTCAAATTCTGTTGTCTCTCAAATATCTAACGTTGGAATAGGTAAACGATTTGCCTACATCATTTCCTCCCGAACTTTGCGTGGGTAGAAAGTAGAACCCCCTCACTCGGTCGTGGTTTCGTTGCTGATGAATCCATGACCCTCAGGGGATTTGCACTAACTTTTATGAAATTTATAAAATAAAAATTTATTTTCCAACTGAGTTAATTTAGTGATCTAAGATCACATACAAATATGAAAATTTATTGAAATTGTTCTAACAAATATCACCAATATTAGGAATATAGTCCAAAATTAATGACATAATAATATTTTAACATATTCTGAAAAATGTTTGATATCTAATCATTGTTTTTTTGAATCAATTACTTTTTGACCTCTAACGAGAACTCTTCGGAGATCATCTCAATTTTGTCCAGCGGCTCCATTTAGAGGGTAACCTCTCTTAACTCTTTTGGCCCACGAATAAGGACACGATTGGATAATAAGTCATTGAAAAGTAGAATTTATCAAGCGGGTTGATTGATTTATTCTGAGGGCCTTCGCGTTGCCCTCCATTTCCTATTCCCGCCACTCTCAAAAACGACACACGCGACACGGCACGCACACCGCTCGTTCTCTCTCCTTCCTCGTTCGCTTCCTTCGCGGACTCACACTCGTCGTCGTCAGCAGCGCGAAGGCGAACTCTTTTTGTTTGACCCACAATTATTTCATTGCTCGATCTCTCAACAACTCGACCAAGCCCTCGCATCCGCTTGGATCGACCCAATCCGAGGACCAGCTCCTCCCATAGTCTTCAAACCCCCCAAAACAACAACCCATTCCAGTCGCCTGCTCCTCAGCAGCGCTTCAATTTTCCAAGACGGCGCCCCACGTAGGATTCAGACAATCTTGTGTCAAGGGTGAGTGGTGGCGCGGGGAACAATGACGGCGTGGGATTATGATGATTGCCTTGTACAAGCGGATTTTCTTACCCTATGGCCCCCTCGTTTTCAGGCGGAACACGGCCTCGTTGAACGAATCAATCACAACATCATTATTACCATCCACGACATAATTTCTGAAAACATGAAGTTTCACCATACGGCGTCCATGCCATGCCTGGCTCCCCTCGACGAGGATTCCTCTGGGGACGAGCGCTCCGCCTCTCCCCCGACCTCTCCCGTCGCTTCCCCTCGCCCTACCGTCCATGTCGAGTCCTGCAGTGGACTCAATGCCCTGACGGACTCGGACGACGAGTCCTCCCAGGGCTCCCGCCACGGCGTGGCCATGGACCCCCACCTCGGGTTCAAGAAGGTCCTCGTCACCGGCGGGGCAGGATTCGTGGGCTCCTCAGTCGCGGCCCACCTCCTCGAGCGCGGCGACGCGGTTGTCGTTGTCGACGAGATGAACGACTACTACGATGTTCGCATGAAGGAGGCCAACCTCCGTCGCCTGCGCGCCCTCTGCCCCGATCGCGAGCGCCTCAAGATCTACAAGGGGGACATTTGCGACGAGCCCTTCATGCAGGATCTGTTCGAGCAGGAGCGCCCCCAGTGGGTGTGCCACATGGCCGCGCGGGCCGGTGTGCGCCCGTCCATCCAGGATCCGTACGTGTACATCCACTCGAACATCCGCGGGACGACGCACCTCATGGAGCTGAGCCACCGCTTCGGGGTGCGGAACTTCGTCTTCGCGAGCAGCTCCAGCGTGTATGGCGGGTCCAAGTCGGCGCTCTTCAGTGAGGAGGAGAACGTGGACAACCCAGTCAGCCCGTATGCCGCGTCGAAGAAGGCCTGCGAGTTGCTGGCGTACACCTACCACCATCTGTACCAGCTGAACATCACAGGACTGAGGTTCTTCACTGTGTATGGCCCTCGCGGTCGCCCTGACATGGCTCCTTTCAAGTTTGTGGACAAGGTCTCTCGCGGCATGGAGCTCCAGCAGTTCGGTGACGGCAGCTCATCCAGGGATTACACCTACATTGATGACATTGTGGATGGAGTTGTCAGAGCCATCGACCGCCCATACCCCTATCAGGTGTTCAACCTTGGAAAGGGTTCTGGGACATCTCTCAAGGAATTCATCTCCATTGTGGAGAAGCACGTGGGGAAGGAGGCAGTGATCAAGGTCATGCCTGACCAACCTGGAGATGTGCCCTACACTTGCGCCGATGTGAGCAAGGCCCGCGACCTGTTGGGATACACTGCCACAGTGCCTTTTGATGAGGGCATCAGGCGAACTGTGGAATGGTACAAGAACGAGTATGAGAAGGACATCTGCATAGAGCCTGAGACGCAGGCCAGCGGTATGGGAAGAGCTCCAAGCTTTGCGGAGATCGTGAAGGCAAATATCTATGAACCTGAGAGTACTGCCAATGCGGAGTGGGATCTCCGGCCGACATTGTCTCTGTGATCACTATGTTGTGATTGGGGGTTGGTTGCACATGGACTGTAGGTCCTGTACAGTAAAATTTGTCATCGGATAATCATAGAAAAAATGAATTGAATACTGAAGCCTCCATTCATTGTTCAAGTCCTTTCCTCTATTGTACAGTATCGTATGAGGGCAAAGTGATCAGCTCTATATTATCATTGATTGTACCTCATTTCAATGGCAGTCCTTCCATATGATACAACCAAGTTCCTACGACCTGATTGATGAGACATACTGATGCACGCACACACTCGCGTGGCCCCCTCTACATCCATATTTTTGACAAGCAGCTAGTGATTGAGGCGTTAACTCCGCCATGAAACTCCGCGATGCAACCACCCGTTGACTATCCGCTGCAACCAGCCCATTTCTTTCCACCTGATCTGATGCACTGGTGTCCTCGAGCATTTTCATCCTAACAAATTGATACAATATGCCTCTCAGGTCCACCCTGAGGTCCACGGCTTGGACCAAGTCCGCGATCCCCTCCCAGACTCTCTTTTTTCCCCTACTTACGACCTGTCGAAGCTTGGCTCTCCTCTCCTTCGCTTCCACGTTGACGCGTTGTTATTATTTGCTGACGTCAGCTGACCCGATGTTGCACGACGCACAACACAGAAGAATATGTAATTAATATGTTGGCGATATAATATTCGTAAGCGCTAGCATGTTAATTCTACATTTGGGGCTATATTATCGCTGTGATCGCCTATTTCGAATCCATAAGTATACGACATTCAACTCAACGATTTCGATTGGCGATAAGCCACCCTCGACGGGCGGGGGGGAGGCGAGGAGCGCGCCGCCGTGAAGAAAGCCCATAATACCGTGCCGCCATGCCTGACGAGCGGCAACAACGGACGCCGCGCCCCTCCTCCTTCGTCGACGACGAGCGGTGCCTCTGCCGCAAGGGCCGGCGGCGGCGGAGACGGCCCCCGGGGCGGGGCGTCGTCGCCGATGCCGACGCGGAAGCCAAAGGCCGACGTCTACACGGCGGAGGCTCCGGATCGACGTGCGGACCGGAGTCCCCCGAGGGAGAGGGCGCCATTCCGACCGCGAGGCGTCGCAGGAGTCCATTCCGGGTGTCGGCGAGACAGTTCCTCTTTTTGGCGTGCCTCTCGTGGATCGGAGCGCGCGCGCTGGTGGTCGGTTGGAGCTCGCCCTCTGCGCCGTCGGGCTCCACGGCTCGACTCATTCCGCCTCCTCAACCTTTGCATTGGAGTTCGATTTCCCATCCCTCCGTGAGAATAAAAGCATCGGGGACGTTTACGTCGTTGAAGGCGTCGAGGGGTTCCAGCCAAAAATATTCGGCTCCGTCTACGAGATCGAAAGAGACGAAATCAAACGATGACGAACTTCCCATCCTCAAGGAGCTGGACCGACTGAAAGAGACGCTGATCCGCGTCCTCCACGAAACGTCTCGCGAAAGTGCCCCCGCGTCGACCCGTCCCGTCGACCTCCTCAAGGAGACGATGGGCATGTACGCCCGATGGGTGATGAAGGACCATCCGCGCCCTCGGCTCAGGCGAAAGGCCAGCGCGGCGATCGACGAGGCCTTTCGACTCGTGACGAACGAGGCCTTCTCGGCTCCGTACGGGTTGAGCTGGGTCAATTTGGGACTGGAAGCGCTGCGGTTGCAACTGAAACCGGAGGAATTCGTTGCTGATTTCAGCTCTGGCAATCACACTGCGGGGGACTCCAGTGGAATCAACGGAGGAGGATTGAGCGACGGGGGAAGCATGGGTCTGCTCCACCTGGAGGCGCCGTACGACGCCGTGCCCAAGGGGACTTGGCTCAAAGCCCTGCGAGCCTTGACTTCCGAGGACCTCGCCTCTTCGCGTCCGTCGCACCGCTCCGTGCGGTCGCTCTCCTCGGGATCCGAAGCGCGCTGGACTTCTCCCCCCGACGCTGCCTATCACGTGCTGCAGCGGCTCGTCGGCGGACGGGGCGTGCGCACCTGGAAGAAGGACCAAATGCCAGCCCTGGACGAGCGGGACTTCAACATGGTCTTGCGGGCCTACGCCCGCTCGGAACGCTTCCGGGAGATGCACGCTGTCTTGGCGTTGCAGGAACGGACTCCGCAAGCGCCCCCACTGTCGGCCGTGGCGTATTCCATCTTGCTCCGGGCTTATGGGCGATGTCAGGATTTGAAGAACGTGGAGGTGACCTTGATGATGGCCGAGAGGAACAGAGTGGTGCCGGATTTGGTCATGGCCAACACGGCGCTGGACGCTTACATAGAGTGCGGTATGTCTGAGAAGGCAGAGGAGCTCATGCAGACCATGACTAGAAACAACAACGTAGGGGATGCCAGAGAGGACGATTCCAGCCGAAGCTTCTGGCCCCGACTGCGACCAAACTCCCGAACATACAACACCCTCCTCAAGGGGATGGCTCAGACAGGTGATGTCCGTTCCGCAACAAAGCTGGCGGTTCTCATCGATGCAGAGGGATTGTGGGACGAAGTCACGACGAACACGTTGGTCCAAGCCTACGTCGCCGGAAACGACTTCGCGTCAGCTGAAGCAATCCTGTCCGATCGCACTTCGTCTCGTACTTCTTCCCGTCGTCCTCGGGGTAACAAAGACGACGGGGACCATCCCAATGTGGAAGCGTACACCGAGCTCCTCGACGGATACGCCAAGGACGGTAAGCTGGAGGACGCGCTGCGGATCATGTCGGTCATGGAACGCCGCGGAGTGTCGCCGAACGAATACACCTACACGTGCATGGTGGGGGCGTTAGCGAGGAATAACAGGATCCGACAGGCGCGGAAGATGCTCGCTTACGCCACATCTTCTTCGCCGCGGGGGGATGGAAAGGGAAGACGTAGACGGTTGGAGTTGGCCCCCGCGTACAACGCCTTCGTCTCGGGAATGCTGTCGGACAATGGGGTCGGTCAAGCCGGCCAAGCGTCTCACGCAGCGAACGTCATCGAGGCGCTGTCGGCGCTGCGAGAAATGCAGCAGGAGGGCATACATCCGAACGCCGCGACGGCGGCGCTGGTGGTGGACGGCCTGGGGCGATGCGCGCCCCCGCGGTGTGCGGAGGCGAGGGAGCTCGTGCTGCGCTTGGAACACGACGCCGGGGCTCGGAGGAGGGGGCACGGGGGCTACGTCAACCAGGAAGGAGTGGGCGAGGGGGACATCTCGCTGTCGAATGGGAAGATCGCCACGGCACTGATCGGCGCATATGGGCGAGCAAATGACTTCGATGGGGCGACTGAAGCGTTCGAGCGTATCCCATCTCCGGATGTGGTGGCCTTCAACGCGATGCTGGACGCGTGCTGCCGCTGTGATCGCCTCAAGATGGCGCTCGAGTTGTTCAAGGAGCGCGCCTCGTTCGAGCGGTGGAAGCGACGAGAAGAGGTGGCCAGCGCCGCTAGGAGTTCGGGAAGCGTGGAGATGCCTCCGATGATCAAGCCGGACGTGGTAACATATACCACTCTGATATCAGCGCTGCTGCAGTTGAAGAGCAGGGCGGCGACGAAGCGCGCCATGTCCATGTACGAAGAGATGAAGCGAGATTGGTGGATCTCCCCGGATACTGTGCTAGTGGACGCGTGAGTTCAGGTCACTTGTCCAGATGTTTCTTGGATATGTACCCTTACCTAACTTGTATCTCGTTTACTTACGTGACAGGATACTCACTGCAATGATAAGTGGCGGCCCGATAGGGTTCGAAGAGAGCGACGTGAAGTTCACCCTCTCGGTCTTGCGAGACAGCGCCCATCTCGATTGGGGGGACGGCCAGTACGAAAAGCGGAAGAGGGCGGTGCGCGGCGTCCTGGTGGGCTGCTCGAGCGAAATCTGGAAGAAGGACGAGTTCGCCTTTGGTTTGGTGAGCGAGGAACCCGACGACCCCCTGTTCGAGAAGAAGGGGTGGAACAAGATCGACTCGGGGTTTCGCCTCTGGGGTGGCAGCGGGGGCGTAAAGGAGGACGATATCTGGCAACAGGATGGAGAGGACGTGGATTCGTTCTTGGCCTCGAAGGGGTGGAATGACATTGACTCTGGATTTAGATTGCTTTAACGTCATATCACCGATGTAAATAATATCGCGACAGAGCTGATCCTACTGGGTATCCATTGCTTCTTACTACATACCATCAATGACTTCAAAGCATGAAGATGTAACAGACTCGTAGGTCGCAATTATATTCGAACGGCAATAGACGGCACGGCGATTATTCCATCACCTTGGAACGAATCTCGTTGATGATTTCTTGACGTGCTTGAGGAACAAAGTCATCAACCTTAGAAAAAAGTAGAAGTAGATTGTCAGGAGAGCAAGCGCAATAAAGCAAACCTCGACTTTACCGACGCACCTTTCTGCGATGCTCGACCGGAATGTTCTTGGAAACTGGGCGAGACCGAGTTTCATATTTCGTTGCTTTTCTGGATTTCTTCTCGTATCTTTTCTCCCAGCGAGTGTCAGGACGAAGAGCCTGAACGGCTGTATGCAATCCACCAGTGAGGATGCCAACAGATACGGCGTATCCTTTGCCATACTCCTCCACGTCCTTTTCCAACATAGATCGAGTAACTGGGTGGTAGCATGGTACTTCGTATTTCTATTCGTAATCGATAGATACCATGTACTGCTCAACGGTCACTACGGTTTCAATCCTGACTTCAGGGACTTGGGTATCGCAAAGAATCTGTGCTCTTTCTTGAATCCTGTCTGTCAATCTCTGAAGTGCATCTGTGGCAACAGTTTCGGTGTCTTCAATGGTGTTCTTCAACAATGCAAACTGTTCATCCAGAGCTTCACCGCCAATACGCTTGCTTTGCCAAGAAACAATGTTAGTGCCGATACCTAGATCGGCCATGGTAGCTCTCATGGCATCTAGACGGAGAGGGAGCTCATCCTCATCTGCACGGTCTTTCTTGGTAGCCAAGACGAAGATGCCGCCCTTGACACTTTCGCCAAACTGACGAACAAGTTCACTGACGGTTGTTCGTAGCTGGGTGGAATCTCCACTCAGGCTCTCCATCACTCCAAAGCGGACTCTTTCAACTCCGCGGGCAGACAGCTGAGCCGCGCTTTGCAAGGCAGTTTCTTCGTTGTTGACTTGGAGTCTGCTGTCGTTGTAACCTGGAATCTCTTGCACCAACCCGATCTTTGTTTGGTAGATGTGAGCCCGGGAAGTGACAGATGTCCCATCACCACTTCCCACCGCTGCAACATTGTCTCCTGAGAGGAAATTGATTATTGTCGACTTCCCAGCTTGGCTAGGGCCGCATAATATCAATGCAACTCTCGTGCTGTCGCAAATCAGCTGCGAAAGATGTCAACACATTCAAGCTGGACTTAGTAAAATAGTCAGTAAACAGCAATTGCCCATCCCATCCCCTCCCCTCGCCCGTCCCCGAACTAACCTTACCATGGTGTCCCCTTAACAGTGTATAACTCGAGCGGCAATTTTCTCCTGATGTGGCTCCGAAGAGGCTTCGATTTATGGTATGAACATGATTGCGTTGCAGTGAAAGATGACTGAATATTTTACATATACTCAAATTTTCAGGCATCATTGGCATAGCTGTGTGTGGAATATTAGTCAGTAAGGTACATAGTGCTAGGCACAGATTACATCAAATGTACTTCTATGCACAGGGATGCAGAGTGAATGATATCAACTCTAATGGAATGTAGTCTCTTAGTCGTGAGGTCGAAGGTACACAAGATCTGTTCTATTTTACTAACTATTCTACCTTGCACGACAAAACAAGAGCAGCACTTCTATCCACAGAGTAGGCTCGAACGCTTCAATTATTTCTTGGCAAGTTAGAGGATAGTTTCATTATCCTCCTTTGACTTCCTTTGACTCAAGATCCTGAACTCATAATTTGTTCTGCGGCATCATTTTCCACCTTAATCTTCGATCTTGGTCTCGCCAATCTTTGTTCATAGGCCTATTTTGAGCTCTGAAACTTACTGTCATCATTCAGCTCCCAGGTTGGAGCTTTAGAGATAAATATTTGTCTCGGATCGCAAATGTGGCACCTCTATTTGCTCTTGTAAAAAAAATGTCAAGCTTAAGGTCAAGTTGGTCTTGCTGATCCTGTTCCTTTTTGTCTACGCTCCCCAGTGGCCATCTGGCGCTGAGTGCTGAGCATCTCCTGTGTGGGGACCATACCTTAGGTGTTCGTCCCTAAAAGAGTGTCTCCCAGGCGCCAGCGTGCTACTCCTTCCCCTCGATCGAGAAGTCGAACGATATCCCGCCCCCGTTCCGATAGTAATCCGCGATCCCATCCCTCCAGCTCTCCGGCGTCACGCACTTCCCTCCCGACTGCACCGAAATCTCCTCGGGGCAGATCTTCGCCCTCCGGAACTCGGGCGGGATCGAGAAGATCCACACGTTGAGCAGCAGGACGACCGCTAGGATTATTTGTCCCTCGGCGTTCCCGTCCGTCGACTGGAACGGGCCCTCGGCCATCTGGAGCGCCGTCGTCGCGGCGGACGGGGAGGGCGCGGCCGAGGCCATGGAAGCAGCGGCGGGGAGCCTTCGCGGGGATCGACCGGTCGCCGTCGACGTCGACGCTGGGCCGGGGGTGAAGGCGCGCGCCTGGAAAACCAGGGCCAACAAGAAGACGGAACGGAGGGAGACGCGCGAGGCCGACATGACGTCGTCCTAGATTTACGAGGGGGCGGGGTGGAGTTGCCGCCTCACTGTGGGCAACGCAAGCGCCTGCAAGCGAGCGCCGTCGCGTCGTCCGTCGTGTCGTCGTCTGAGCGAGGGGGCGGGGGGCGGGGGGCGGCGTGCGGTGAAGGTGCGGTGTGCGGCGTGGCTGGGCGGCAAATCGGTGTGATGTATTTCGCTAAATTCGTATGTGAGCGTTGGCCCACATGTATTTGAAATCTAATGATGGTAGAAGGGCGTCTTAAATAATATCGCTAGAATATATGTTTGGCGAAATAACTTCACCACAAGATGAAGACAAGGTAAGACGTGACAAGTGACAAGACACAAAACGGCGAAATGCATGCAGAAGATACCTGGATGTGGATGGAATGGCCTACTTCGGTCTTGAGGCTCTACAATATCTACTGCTGAGCATTTCCTTCACACAACGCAAGCAAGCCAAGAGCGCACAGCATGCTTCGAAGTGGGATACCCAATTTGCTGTTGCAGTCCACCTGATCAGTCAGATTCGTCCTTGTGATGCCATAATTATCACCATCTTCCAACCTCCAAAACCAATCCAAAATCAGGAAATTACATATTCATCCACTCAAACAATTATTGTCCCTGACAAAGGAAATCTATGATGGATAACGGCGTCTTCAATGCTGCTGCCTCCTTCTTCTCAGATGGTGGGCTCGGATTGAAACTGACAGATGCCTTCCTCGTCGGCATAAACATCTTCAATGCATTTGTTCTTGTCACCCATCTGCATCCAGTGGAGAGCCCGCTCAAAAAGCCATTCCTGAATGCAAAGCTCCATGTGGTGACGAGAGTCCACGCGAGACCATTCCTCGTGTGTGTCCCGCTCGGCTTACTCCTCTCCACCACGACATGCTCCGTCATCCATTATCACTTCAGTTCCAACCCGGCGGCGCTCCTTCGTGCTGTTGTTGCGGGGTACACGTTCATGTGCACCTGCATCTTCATCAAGCTCAGCAATCAAATGATCAAGCTGAGCCCCGAGCGAATCCTCATGATGGAAACAGAGGTCGCCCGGCATGACATTGTGAACTTTACGCCACCAAGCAAGGCCATTATGAATGCCCTCGTTGTCCCTAACAAGCTGTTCCTCCCTGTCGATGCTGTTGGAACTGAGAGGATTCCAGACGGAGTACCGCACTTATTCGTTTCAAACCACTCGCTCTACGGTATCGAGATGCCTCTTTTGTTGAATCACCTGTATCAACAGAAAGGTATTTTCCTGAGGGGCCTTGCGGATCACATCCACTTCGCCACACCCAATGGACCCGTCCTTCGTGCATTTGGCGCCGTGGATGGCACAAGGGACAACGTGGATGCCCTGATGGAAGCTGGAGCAGACGTACTAGTCTACCCCGGTGGGGGACAAGAGGTCCTCAAACCTAGCTCAGTGCCACGCTATGAGCTCATGTGGAAGCAGCGGGTGGGATTTGCCAGGTGTGCCATCAAGCACGGGTATCCCATCTTGCCCTGTGCCTGCGTGGGCACCGAGGATATGTTCGACAACATTGGAGATATTCCCACAGGGTACAGGGGCATGGTAATCCCTATCTCGATCGCCAACCCTCGCAGGGTGCAGAAGGTTTACTTTTGGTTTGGGAACCCCATACCAACGACGCAATACAACAGAGAGTTTACCAATGACGACTTCGCTCGCGAGGTGAGGGATAAGGCCAAGGCTGCAATCGAGGCCGGCATTCAGGAGTTGAGAGGAAAGCAGGAGGCTGACCCTGAAAGGTATCTAGTGGATCATTGTGCGTCAAAAATTCGCCAATGCTTTTCTTCCAGCACAACCAGCAGCAAAGATTCCCTTGAAACATCAGATAGCGTGGAGGAACCAAAAAAGTCCAAGTGAGTGTCGCACTTCCAATGTACAGTGTAGTCGCCATCCATTTATAAGGTAACAAATCTCACCTTGAAACTTCAAGTACGGAATGTTGAAACACGGTCATATCTGTGTCTCTGCGTGCCCCTCTTACCGGCCAGCTAGGCATCTTTCATATTTTCTGGCGTCAATGCCATTGCAAATCGTTGCTTTACAGCGACCCACAGGGAGTGAATCATCATGGGAAAGCGAATTGTCATCAGTTGCATCCAAAATGTACGATCCCCCATCATGCTTGCTAGTGAGTTGCAGTAGGGAATGAATTTCATTACCGTCTTCAAGTCGTCCAATGTGGGGTCACCGTTCCTCGACAATATTCCAGCCTCCATTTTCTCCCGGACGACCTCCAGATTGCCTCGGACGTACTGGGCGTACCATCTGCTCTGGTATTCGATCAAAATGATCGGAACTTGCAAGAATGCGAGCGAGTGCAAGAAAGCAAGCGATGGATCGTCGGCATGAAGCATGCCCAGATATAGGCGATGCGTGCCGTGCCCCTCCTGCCAGATGAATCCACCATTGTTCGGAAGGAAGGGGTAGTGGCAGCGGTATCCCGTGGCGAAAATTATTGCGTCCGGCCTGACAGGCGCCGCAGTGACCTCGCTCGAAGCCACCGCAGAAGCATCAAAATGCACAAAGCCAGCTTCGTCGACGTGGCTAATCCCCGGCCTGACCATCCCCTCCTTCTTCAACTTGCGCAAGAGCAATGCATGAGGCAGGAACTTCCATTCACGAACGGAGACAAACACTTTCAAGGGACGGTCGTCTTTCTTGGTCGACCGGACCAAGATCTTCGCAATGTCCGCTCCCGATATGCCACCTCCTACGATCAACACGGTGCTTCCTTCGCGGAATTGATCCGGACTACGGAACGCGGAAGAGTGCATCGCCCCTCCGGAGAAATGCCGCGCGCCGCGGATGAAGGGCGGTACGTACGCTTTGCGGTGATGTCCGGTGCACACCACGAGGCGCTTGCTCCGATAGGTCACGTCGTCTTTGCTACCATCCCGGCACTGTTCGATGGCTTTCACTTCCCAGAAAGACGTCCCGCCGGCGTCGATGGCTTTGCTGCACCGGACGACCCGGGTCAGGAACTGGATGTACGGCAAAAGATCGTGCAGCCTGGCGTATCGTTGAAAATATTCCTTTACGTGATGAGGACGGGCCATCGTCGGGACGTCGTGGGGATAAGGCGCGTCTCGGAAGCAATCAAGTGCTTGGGAAGGTTGGCGACCAAGCCGTCGTACAGCGGCTGGCAGGACGTCGCGACGGAGATCTCGGCACCGTCCTCGCCGTCGTCCGACACGTATAACCGACCGGGGCAGTCCTCGCCGTCGTCGGGCCGATGCGCCTCTCCGGATCGATGCCACATCCCCCCGACGGCGTCGCTCTCCTCCAGCACCACGATCTTTCGACGCGAGATTTCGCCGTCGCCTCGACCGTCGTTTCGGAATTCGGGACAAGCCGAGAGCAGTTCCTTCGCCGCGGAGAGGCCGGCCGGACCGGCGCCGACGACGACCGCCTCCAGGAGGTGAGGCGTCGCGACCGTCATCGGCGCGTTTCGACTATCGTGGGGCGAGCTACTACGGGCGCCCTCCCGAGTATTGTAGACCCGTAGTTCGGCGAGCGCGTCGCCCTATCGCGACGCCGATGGCCCACCCCTTTCCTTCTTGCGTGGGAGTCGGCCGGCGGCCACGGCCATGGCAAACGACGCCGACGGCGACGCGGGCGGCTGTGGGCGGCATGCGATGCACGCAGCGCAACAGCAACTTTTGGGGGGGGGAAGCACTGGGCGATACATGCACCGAGGCGGGAGGATGAGGATAGGTATGAAATAAAAATACCCCTGTTCAAAGTTACTAGAATTAATAATATGTTGTACCTATGTATCTACTAAATTTAATGACATATAAATGATAGAAGTATGATATTATTATCATGAATTATTCCAAATGTAATATAATTTGAAAAGTTTACCTCTAAGTACGAGTGCATAACCATTTCTGGGACAACTGATTTGGTGAATTTACGTACAACTAAGC
>JALLPA010000676.1:0-13510 GCA_036939895.1 Thalassiosira exigua
TGAGCTGGAATGCAAATCGAACCTACGCACATTTCGAACCGAGAGACGCTTTTCCCACCAAATATTAACCCTAAGTTAGAGCGAATACCTCTATACCGGCCTTGTCAGACATTTCTTCCTTGGGAATTTTGAGACCTTCTTGTGAAAATCCGCAAGTCATCATGAACCATCCTCCCCAAAGAGCTGTCATCATCAATCTGCTGCGTTGCGCGAGGAAGAGGCGCAAATACAGAGGCCACAAAACGAGAGAATCTCTTGGCAGCTGCCCATCTCGTGCGCGCTGCTTCCGCAAGCTGTTCAAGTCTGATGCGATTAGTATGTGAAGGCACGAAGATAGGGGGCACTATCTATCACGAACTGATGGCCATAAAGAATGATTATTTCATGATTAGTTCAAGGGATGAGAATCATATGCCAAACTGATCCCACACAGTTCACCTGGCTGCGCTGTTTGTTTGTACGTACCATACGATGCGAGCAATGAACGTGGTTTTGAACAGCTTCTCTTCTTGGCCAGTATGATCAGAGGCGCCATGGATCTTTTGCCTCGTCTCTGGACAAACGCTACTTTACAAGAAAATGTCTCCCACAAAAACAAAATTAGTTGTTTTTGTCCCCAGCTCTCAGCTCTCAGCTCTCAGCTCTCAGCACCCCCCCCCACCTCCAGACCACTTTCCCGACTCCCATGCTCTTCCCCCTTCGCCTCCTCGGGTTTATTCCCGCGGCCGCGGCCGCGGGCGTCCTCCCTCGCCCGGCCGGACTACCCCCCGACCCGGGCCCCTCCGCCGTCGTCGCCGGCGTCGCGGGCGCGTCGACCCTCCTTGGCGGTGAGGCGAATTCTTTTGCGGCGCGGCCAACATCGCGCCTTTTTCCTCTTTTCGCCCCCCCTCCCCTCACGTCTCCCTCTCGCGCCCCCCTCGTCGCCAGATCCCGCCTCGCTCCCGCTCCTCGCCGCGGCCGCGAACCCCGCCCGTGCCGCCTCCCTCGACCTCGGCCGGTGCCCGGTCTCCCGCGGAGGTTTCTTCCCCGGCGAGACGGAGGCCTCGCCCTCGCCGGCCTTCGCCGGCCCTCGGGACCTCCTCGCGATCGACGCCGACCCGAACCGCCTCGTCGACCCCGCCGCCGCGTCGGACGCTCCTCCGGCCGCGGTCGCGGAGAAGGAGAAGGCCGCCCCGGGCGAGGAGCCGTTCGCCGCGGCTCTGCCTCAAGACCTCCTCGAGATCCGGGCCCCCGGGCGCGACCGGCTCGTCGGCCCTACTGATGCGCGGAAGGCTCAGAGCGCGGCCGTCGAGAAGGAGTGCGAGGACATGCTCGGCAACGTCGGGCTCTTTCTCGCGCCGGCTGCACCTCCGGGCCTCCCAAAGATCGATACTCCCAAGGATCAGCTTGGGGACGACAACGACCCTGCCGTCGGACGGAACTCTCGACTCGCGGCCTTCGAAGAAAAGGACGAGGGGGGGAGCGCGCTCGGTTGCATCTGGATCGTCCTGACTTTCGCCGGGGCGCTTTGGATCGTGGGCAAGGTGAGTATGAGGATTGGTTCGACACGCATTGGATTCTTTCGTGACCCCGAGTCCGAATAACTCCCGTCCGTTTGGCATCTCTTGTTCAAGGCTTTGGATCGCGTTGCCGTGGCCCGCTTCGAGCGCGTCCGCGAGTTGGTTTCAGTCGGGCTCGCTTCGATGCCTTTGATGTTTGAACCCGACGGTAGGAAGTCGAAGGTCGGTCCCCATGTCTTCATTTGACTTTCGCGATCGACTTCTTTAGCTAACAAAGGATTTGTGCCTTCTCTTTTCTCAGAAGAGGGTCGGATCTGGCGGCACATCGACCGGAATAGGCCATATTTGCCAGCTGCGTGTCCTCTTGTTGGCCGTCGGAGCATGTGGCTCGGTTGCTTTGGGCAATCTTAACGTTTCTGGAGACAAGGTGCGTGTTTACTAATAAAAAGGTATTTGAGACGATGTGTACATCATGCTGAACTGGCGAGCGCGTCTTCTTGTCACTTCCAATAAAGTCCGAGAAGAGCATTGTCACAGATCATCCCAGCTCCAGCTTACAGCTTAACTTGAGCGATGCCATGCGGCGCATGAAGCAAGCACATGAACTTTCTGCCTCCCGCATGCTTCGTGGCGGAGAAGAAGCAAGTCCCAAGGAAATCGCCAGTGTTTTCTTCACAGGTCTTAGTGATTTGGCGGCTTTCGCTACAGAATTTCGCGATTCTATTGAAATGGTCAAGAAACACATCCGGGGTGGCGACAAGGAGGCCTTAACATCTTCCCTCAAGTCCATTGTTGGCAGTGCCCGTGACTTGGAACTGTTCGCTCAAGAGGCCCGCAAGATCAATTCTGACTTCGATTTGGCTCTGGGGGATAGGCAGATCACTCCGTTTCAAGACGACATTGATCTCAATGAGATCGAATCCAACGTTTTGATGGAAGTGTTTCATCAACATGAGACGACATTGAACCAGGTCCAGGATCATGCTTCAAACCTTGTCGATCTTCAGGCCTGGGCCCAACGAAGTCTTAGTGAGGAAAATATCTTCAACTTCGAGGAGGTATATGACAAGGATCCGCCTGACTCTGGTCACGAGGACAAGACCTCGTTCAACGTAAATGACTTCAACAAATACGTACAGAAGCAGATGATGGAGGGGGGCAACAGGATGAGAGGTCGCATCTTCAAGATCCCACAGTCCATCAAGCAAACCTTCAACTTTCATCATCCAGGGGCAAAGGAAAGACGCCGACGGCGTCTTCAAGCGAATCCTATTTGCCGCGAAAAGTGCAGTCCAGATGATTGGGATTGTACCTGCAAAATACTCGTCGAGCTGGCAGGGGACATCACTGCATATGATCTGGCAGTAATGGTAAGCAGCGCTTTGCTTTCATCTACTTTTGTGTGAGGTATTCACACTCACATAGACCAAATCTCCTCTTGCAACAGTACGCCCAAGATTACATTGAAACTGACCCGCTGAATGAAAACGGTAACTACGGCGACTTCACTGTGGAGGACATTTCGAGGCTGAATTTATTCGACACTGATGGCCAACGTAGTGAAACTTCGAACCTCCCAGAAAAGGCGAACAAGATCAAACAGATGGCAGATGACATGTCTAATAGACCCTTAAAGAGACACGAATGCGATGAGTTGCTGGAGGAATTCCATACTGCCGTGTCGCTTGTGGAGTCTAAGACGTTGAGCATTCGAGAGATTGAAGATTCCGTCGATACCTCCATCAAGTTGAACTTGAGTCCCATCATACTAAAATACGACGCCCTTCAGGAGATTCAAACCGGACCGTTTGAAGATGGCGGACAAGTCGATCAAAACATCTACAAGGGCTGTGTCAAGGTGGTTACCACAGATCGGCTCGAAGGATTTCCGGGCTGGTCGGGGGGCTACCTCGATCTCTACATCAACAGTGGCAATGGTTTTGAAAAAGAGAGCACAAAGGACACGAAATACGCACCATCTGAGGTCGTGATCGAACAATGGTGAGAGTTAGCCACGAGTTTGAGCTTGGAGACTTTACTGCTGGCGCGACGTCTCGATGCGTTGCTCAAGTCTGCGGCGTTGTTTGAGTTGTCATCGCCGTTCGTTGCAGAGGTCTGCTCTCTTTCGCGTGATCTTTCCAAGTCTAAAACCCTCACTCCTTCTCTCTTTCTGTTGCATTCCAGCTTCGATCAGATTTTGGGGGTTCGAGTACAGGGTCCAAAATCAGGGGCTTGGATTGGCAAAATACTGTTCAGGGCTTACGACGACCACAATGTTCCGAGCAATTGGCGCAGTTATATATGCAGCGATTGCACCGGCACGGACGATCGGACTGGAAACGGCTTAATTGTTGTCAATAAGCATCCCACTGATGGTATTCAGCAGGGAACAACGTGGTGTATGGGGGGTGATCTTTGTACTCTGCCCATAAGTGTCCGCCAGGTTGAAATGCTGGAAGGAGCCGAAACTGAGTGGCAACAACGTGTGGCACCATGTGAGCGAATAGAACTCGAATGTTTTTGCCATTATATTGAGATATAATTCCTTGTTCGCGCATTTACATAATCTGTTCAACCGCTTATACCCCCTTGCCACAGCCACCACTGACCCAGTCCAGTGCAATTCCATTAGTTATGCGGCGTGCAGCAAGTTCGTCGACTCGTTCGATTTTCTCTACCAAGCATCTACAAATCCCAGAGATAATCCCATGCGCAAGAACCCTAACCAAGCTGTCCATAAAGCGTCGACCGATGTCAACGGACCGTTGGGGCTGGTGAAATTTCCTGTTCAAAACACATTTAGGACTTCCTCGCATGGCGTCAAATTCTGGGAGGGCTACCAGTATGCAACGGGCCTCGACAACTTCCCGGGCAACGTTGAACCGAGTCGAGGGGTCTGGTATCTGAAGCAAGACGAGTATCCTGCGGCTTGTTCAGACAAAGACGCGTGTCCTATTGACGAAGAAGGACTCAAGCTATCCGACGAAATGCATCATATCAGGTGCTGCTCGAACGAACAAGTTAACCCTGACTGGCGGAAAACCTCTAGGTGGACGGATGATGATCCTCTTTGTCCGTATACGCTTGCGTTTGAGGATGCATCCACCTTTTACGGTTCTCCTCAGACCAATGTTCCCTGTCCTCCAGACGGGCCAATGACACACGATGATGCTACTGCGTTTTGCGCGGGGAATGGTGGTCGACTTTGTACTGTCGGCGAACTTCATCGCCAGTGTGCCAGGGGTGCAGGCTGTAGTGTCGGCAATAAACTCATTTGGGCGACACAATATTCGTATGCATACAGTGCCGTCACAGGCTGCACTAGCAGTCAGAACGATGGAACTGTCTCTGCTGAGGCGATGAAGGCCTGCGATGAGAGCCTCGCGCTACTTGCTGGGAACGAAACATCCATTGGTACAGTGACAAACCTTGCGAAACTCGTCAATGATAAGGGAATCGAATACCTGCCAGGAGATTGCTGTCTCGACACTACCCTGAATTCTGAATTCTTTGGAGAACACGTAAGCGGCATTCTTTGTCTCTTCCGTCCTTTGCTTTTCGAGACTTAACATTCCTTTGTGCATGCATGCCGTGTTGCAGTTTGACCCCGAGAAGGAGGTGGGTGGAAAGAATATGGAGTGCCAAAATTCGGGACCACTTCACCTCAAGATCAGCGAGAGGGCCTGTCAGTTCGCTGGCGGGCAGTGGAGACGTGCACCTTGTCTCATCTTGAAGGAATGCATTGATGAACGTCCGAAAATGGAAGGACGCTGCGTCGGTGATAGTTCCAGCTCCTGCACCGGACCTTCGTCGTGTCCTAGCTCTGGAGTTTGCACTCAAACGGCGGCAACGTTAATTGCCGCTGGGCTCAAGTCTGCAGATATCGGCAATGTCGTCCCACCTGGCAGCTCCTCCCTCGGCGGCCAGACTTGGGTCTTAGAGGGGACTGGAGCGATTGGTAATGGGACAGGCGACAGGCTTCATTTTGTTTATTTAGAAATGTCGGGTGATGTCGAGGTGTCGGTTCGTGTGAAAAAATTTTCCGCTAGCACGCCAGGGGCTCGGGCAGGAGCTGTTGTTCGCGAGACGCTGGACCCCCGCGCTCGATTTTATTCGACGTTGATTGAACTGCTTGATGATGAGTCCAAACAGGTTCGAGTACGCACCCGCCAAACTGCAGAAGGCAGTGGATCATCACTTGGCGGGCCACAGGACGATTTTGAAGGTAAAGAAGTTGACCTGCGGGTTGTAAAGACAGGTGACTCGTTCCAACTTTATTGGAAGGGAACTGACGAAACAGATTGGAGCACCTATGCCAGCCTGCGTAGGGAACTTAATTCATTCGCTTCCACTTTCTACGTCGGTATTGCGATTGGCGGAGGAGATGGCGATTATCTTGAGGCTTCCAACTTTCACGTTACAAGCGAAGAAACAGGGACTGTGATCCTTGAGGACCCCCAAGTCTGCACAAAGGATTCCGATTGTCTATCAACTGACTGTCAGCTAGGTCCACCGAAGTGTGACATTATTCCTCCACAAGACCAAACGTCAGGAATCGTTCTCGAGTTTGAACGGTGGGTGGCAGGAACTCTTGCAAGTGTGACTGCTAGCAAGGTCCGTATCTACTTAGAACGAGAAGGAGAGGACTTTTTGACCTTGGCCGAAGTGCAAGTGGTGGGGGGGGATGGCATCAACAGTGCCCTCGTTGCAACAGCAACTCAGTCCAGCACAGATGGATCATTCGCTGCCGCGAACGCTGTGGATGACGAGTTGTCAACATTCTCGCAAACGCTTTCTGAAGCAAGTGAGTCGACAGCTGTCTGCATATCGCTTTAATTGCCCCACACTAACATTGTCTCCTTTCTACTTATAAAAGACCCATGGTGGGAGGCAGTTCTTGCAGAGAATATTGAGGTCCAAAAAGTCACCATCCTCACTGCAAGTGCTGCAAGCAGAACGCGACTGACTGGCGCGTTCGTGAATCTTGTGAACGACGATGGCCAAGTTGTAGGGGAATACCAGATTCCTTGCATGCCAGAACTAAATTCTCTTGAGATTGAGATCAACAATAACGACTTTTTCAATCCATATCCAGTCAGGTTGGGTGGATTCGTCATAACGGATCCTGCAGATGATGATGAGTGTGGGGTTGCTCGCACAGAAATTGGATTCGCCGCTGACCACCCAAACGACATCGAAATTTGCGAGGAGTTTCAATCCGTGATGTGCGATGAAGAGTCCCTCTTTGCGCTGCTCGAGGACGTTGTGGAAGGTGCCGATCAACCTGCAAGTGCTACTTCATCTGTCACATATACTCCACTGAGGTGAGACATGAGCCGTGCCGGTGTCTATCGTTACTTCTCTGCCGCTTGGATCTAACCATAAGCGTCGTTTTTGGTCAGCTTTGCACCTGATGATGCATTGGACTTTACGAACCTTTATGATTTTGAATCTATGGCAAAGAAGAAGAGCATTGCAGAAATGGTGTGAGTTGATGCGATTGTTGAGATGCATCGAAAGACCTACTCCGTGATGCTTACAGCTCTTGCAAACTTCTATTTCAAGGGATACACAAGAGGGGTTAGCAATGACCCTGAAGATTCTGAAGGGATTGAAGGTAAATCTTGAGGTGCAGTATAATACAGCAAAGACGATTAAAGAATTTGAAGAGAAGGGAGGGGAGTACTTCTGCTTTAAAATTGGCAACCCAATTGCCCAAGGAATTTGCTTTTTCTTCACAGGCATCTTCTGGGTTCTAGGTTGGATTGCTTACTACGCGGTGTTTTCTGCATACATCGTGACTAAATCGGTCCTGGGAAATCTCGAACTTACTAAGAATGACTTGGTCAAGTCATTGTACAAAGAATCATGGTATCGCGACGAATGGATCGCCAATTCGCTGAGCACGATCAATCAAAACATTGGCAGCGGGCATAGCCAAATGAGGTTGGTGTGAATAGTTATTATTCTCTCTCCTTTCTATCTGATCTTACGCCCTTGTTCTTCTCGTAAATGATGAACGACTTGGACGCGCAGGGATCAGCTACAAAGTCGTCATGAAGACATCATCACCTATGTGAACAAGATGACCAATTGCCGTATTGAACTTCTTGGATACGACTTGGTACCAGAACAATGGAATGGCAATTTTATCGACGCAGAAGAATACCTCTGGTCAGTGCACGCTGATTGTGAGTGCGTCCTCTATCCCACGAGACCTGGGTGCTCCACTGTCATCAAGAGCAACGAAATGAAGATAATTACTATGAATCCATCGCGCAAAACTGCCATTCGCGCAATAAATGATAGCAAGAATGAAATGAACGAAGGATTTGACCAGGTGAAGGAGGCACTCAATGAGATTAAGGCTGCCCTTGATCTTGAAGAGACTTCTCCTTCATCATCTCCGACAAAAGAAGCAAAATCAGACAAGGGGGATGGGCATAATCCTCGCAAGTTATCTGACGCCGCGGAGATGAGCAAGTGCGCAGATGTGGAAGATATCAAGTCCGATGTGGCTGATTTGAAAGAAGATATGGAGCAGAAAATTGCTGTCATATCCGCCGACATGAATGCTATCAAGGAGATGTTGTCTGACTTGATTGCACAGAAGAACAAGCACGGCCAATCGTCGTAATTGTTTCGTGAGAGTTTTGGGATCTCGGAGGAGCTCCCGTTGCATATAGAGTGGACCGGTTCCCGGCCCGGAAGTGGACCGGGACTGGGTGCTACAGCGACGAGCCGTAGCATTTTGGGTGGCAGAGTTTGTTCGCCTCCGATGAATCGCACGCGCGATAAGCGATTGCACAGGTGCCACCTGGGCCCTGGAAAAAACCAGCTAAATGAACAACGAATGCGACGGGTAGCGATTCGAAAGTAAATTCAATTTCAGCGCCAAGAAATGATTGGAAGTGTCTTGTTCGTTGCATCTGATTAGGTTGGACCTTCTTCGGCACCTCTTCCGGATCGACTTCCAGCCCACGAATGCCTCGTTTGGACCCGTTT
Source organism: Thalassiosira exigua (assembly GCA_036939895.1). Classification (NCBI taxonomy): domain Eukaryota; phylum Bacillariophyta; class Thalassiosirophyceae; order Thalassiosirales; family Thalassiosiraceae; genus Thalassiosira; species Thalassiosira exigua. The sequence continues at coordinate 8,505 of JALLPA010000676.1, forward strand.
TGTACGCTGCCTGCCGACGCGACGAGTCGTCCCGTTGCGCCACGATGTTGCCGCGAGCGAGAAGGCTCTTCTTGCCGCTTGTCCCGCCGCTTGTCCCGCCGCAGGGGCAATCTAGCAACGGTCGTCAACTCGTTCTCGGCTGATCCGGGCAGGACCCAGCCGTTTGTCTACCCCAAAAGGTACCTGCAAGGGAAGCCGCAAGGCGCGCCGCCCTCCGACTCCAATCGATCCTGAGCGCGCTGGCTTCCGGCGGCCGTACCTCTGTTCGTGAAAAAAGATGGGCCCGTCGCCGACCGGTACCACCCCCGCCGGAGTCAATACCTCGAGGGATGCCTCTCCGCGCGAGCCCTCCGCTCGTCGTCCGTCCGGCCGACGATCCCACCGCATACGCCCACGGCCCACGAACCCCCCCCCCGCCGGAAGTTCTCGCCCCGGGCGTCGTCGTCGCCGCCAGAGCCGGAGGGAGCCGTCCTTGCAACATTCGAAGCTGCTCGGCGTCATCTCAACCTTCGACATCCCCCTCGTCCGACGCCTCCTCCTCGCCATAGCCGCCCCCATCGCCCCGCGTCGCCCCTCCTCGCACGGGGCCCCCTCCCGCCCCCCGCCTGCGGCTCTCTCACCGTGGAGGAGGAGGAGGTCTCTCTTCCCCATCGACGATCGAGGTCCGCGGAGCGTCCCGCTCGATCGTGGCCAAGGCGCACGACTGTGTCCCACGGAAGCGGAGGAGGACGCGAGGAGGAAGGTCCGTCCCCGCGGGGGGGAGGTCGGGGACGAACCGATCGAGGAACGGACGGGAGGGGGGGGCGACGGGAGGAGGGCGGGGGGGCCGGGACGGCCCCGCGTCGGTTGTTGGCTCCCCGTCCCCGTCCCCGACCTTCGCCGCGAGGATCGTCGTTTTGCGGAGGGTCGGCGCGGCGCGCCCCGCCCGCCGTGGCGGAGCGCTCGTCGGCGGAGGGGATCGGAGGCGAGGGGAGGCGGCCGTCGCGCGTCGTCGGCGGTCGCGAGGCCTCGCCCGGCGGAGGAGGCGGTGCGGGCGGGACACGTCGCCGTCGTCGCAGTCGAGAGATCGTGTGGTGGCGAAAAGCGGAGATCGGGCGGTCGTTTCGATCGCGCGGGCGTCGGCATCGGCGGAAACGAGGCGGCGAGCGAAGGGGCGCAATGAGGTTCGATTTCGTCGCCTCTTCGTGGTGAAGCCGTGAGCTTCGCGTCGGGGGCATGTTGGATTTTGAAGGGATGCAAGTGTTGGTACGATGTTACGATGATTCTGTCCAGTCTTTCTCAAATAATTATAATCTATTTTGGAATCAATATATTGAGAAATGATGGAACGAAAATTTGCTTCCATCAAATCTCGGGAAAGAGGAATTAGTATATAAAGATTGAGTCACGGGTAATTCCTTTCAGAGTCACTCAAAGTGCTCAAAGCGACTTTACGTACCTAAGAGGGTAGATAGATAGATATTTTAATTTCCTGGGGTTGGTTGCCATTTTGCCATGTCTACTTGTCCGTCTTTGGCGACTTTTGATGAAGCCGGGCAAATATCGACCTGCTGATGATCACATCCGTGGCTTCATCACTCTGAGATTCTTGGAGCTTAATTTGAAGGTCAAATTCCATGTTCTTCCCATCCATTGGAGTATTTTCCCAGGCAGCAACAGAACCGGGATGGAGGGCATCTTCCAGCATTTGCAGTTATCATCACAATGGGATCTACATGCTGTGTCCTGAATGTTGAATTGACCAATAGCTGCATTATGTGTTTTCCTCGTGATGGTGTGTAGGTCCTAATAAGAATATAATCTGTGCTGGGTTAAGGCGTGTACCCATGAATAACCTTTGTGCTACAACATCTAGATGTACCACTAATATTTGCAGTGATACTGGTACATCATCACACAGATGACAGTGTGACATCTTTACTACATTTTGATCTAGTTTGGTCAGTAGAAATGAATTCTCTATTATCAAAACAAAATAATTAGTTTTACCAGTTTTAGTACACAATATTTTGTGATTGATTGCTTGATCATTGATTTTTAAGCAATTCGGGCAAAATGTAAAACTAGATGTAAATAAACTTTTGTTTCACAAAGAAACCAGCATGACAAAATAATCCAGAGTGCATGTAAAAACTGAGTTGTAACAAGGATCAAATTGCTAAGGGCATTATGTTTCACATCTTTTATCACGAAGAGTATACCCAAGTAACTTAACAGTAATCTAATCTAAGCTTATCCATATGATCATGGGGAGTAGTAACATTTGGTGCGGTTCATAATTGAGAGTTGAGACAAAACAACAGCGGTGAAATAAGTAAGGTACTACTGGCAGTAATACAACACCCTAAAAGCACTTGCAGGCTTAGTAAATTTAGATGTACTGAACTGGAGTAGCAATGGCAGTGGCAGTGGCAGTTGCAGCTGGAGAAGCTACATTATGACAAGCAACGTGAAAAGCTAACAAATTTTGGGAAACATCATGGATCCTTTTATATGGACATTGTGATTGTGGCCTGGTGACATAAACAGAACGTAAAATGCTTCTCTACTCAAATTCTTCAAGTGCAAAAGTAGTGAGTAGTCATAACAAAAGTCTTGTGAGTACTAATTAAAATGTACTGGTGACGAGGCATACACGAATCAAAGATCCCCATGCACCTCATTCTTTTGAATGCAGTAATGATTTATCTTGCATAGCAATGACTCTTGTCACCAACGAAAGCAACAACATTACAAACCGGTTTAATTGATAAAAATGATGTAATAGCTCATAGAGTATTGATATTGTCATCAATTACTGTGAACTCATATCCTGCTTCTTTTTGCTTGCCAATATAATGAACAGAGTTGTTTGGTAACAACAATGACTGAAATAATGACTACACAAGTTGTAGCCACAGCTACACTATCATATGGAACAACAATTACTATAAAGGTATTTCCCCTGGTAGTGTGATGATGGAAACAAGCATTGGTTTTTCATGTACCATATAAATGCTATAATGTTTAAGTAATAACAAGACCAGCTATTATATTATCATGCAAGGACAATCTAGTCAATTGGCAAAAAGCTGCAAGAATATCACTTATTATTGTGGTAACTTCCCTCTGTACCTAATAGATCCTCACAATCAGCAATAAAACAATGACAGTACAAGGACAATGTAGCATATATCGCATTACTATCAGACAATATGACCTATTTATACAACAGGAGTTGTACCACAATTGCATAAGCAGTGATTTAAGCAAAAACAACACCAACCCCATGTAACAACCATAGCTATTGCATTATCGTGCAAAGACAACCCATAGTTCAATTGGTGAAAATGATGTAGTTCACACAGTATTGGCATTGTCATGAGGTAATTTGAATTCCCATCCTACTTCTTTTTGCTTGCCAATAAAATTAAACAGAGCAGTTGCAATAGAAGCAAAAATGACTTAACTAGTAGCTACACAAGTTTTTGCCACAGTTATATTATCATAATAGGCAACAACAAATGCCATTTTAGGGTAGCTTCCATTGTAGTGTGCCGCTGGCAAAATCAACACTTGTTCATATATAAGGTACATGGAATGACTGCTAGATCAACTATTGCATTTTCATGTCAGGAAATGGTGAAAAATGATGTAGCTCATACTCATACAGTATTAGTATGGTCATCAGATACTTTGAACTCACTTCATGCTTTTTCTTTGCTTGCCACTAAAAGACAGAGCTGTTGCAACTGAAACAACTATGACTTAACTAATGACTACCCAAGTTGTAGCAACAGGTACACTTTCATAGTCAACATGTTTGATAAAAGCATGCTATTATGCTTAAGCAATGACTAGATCAGTGGTAGCTTGCAGTCATACCATGGATGCAACAGTACACACATTAACTTTGAAGAAATATTCCATGACAAATGTGCCTGTGGGATAGAAGCAATGACTATGACTGTAGAAGCTGGAAGTTAGTGCGGATATACCATGTGAGCAAACAATGAATGTATTTGCTTTAAAGGGAGCTCCCATGACAGTCTGATGCTGATGGGTAGGTTTAGTTACTATGTATGTACGAACTTCAATTTTAGCTTTAGCTGATGTATGTACATTATTTAAAGATACTCTAAGCTATTCTGTCCACATATTATTATGTATGTCCAGGATGTTGACCAAAAGCCGCAATCTAGTATTTGAGTGCACCCTAGAAATGCATGGCATACAGCCATTGGGCAACACTCATAGAAACAAATGGCCCCATTGACTAAAATGATTAGTATTTCAATGAATTCAACCCAGTGAGCTTACCTATGGGGGAGAAATTTTCTCTCACAATACAGACTGAGGGAATTTTCAAAGGCCCAATACCACATACTATTTTTGGTTGAAGCAATGACAAAAAGAGAAGTAAAGGAGGTCTACGTCTCCGTGGAGGACGGCGTGGCCGCGTGCAACATCGTCTCCATCGAGCACGGCAGCGCCGCCAAGGACGCTGCGACCGACCCCCAATCTCCTGTGGCCGACGGGAACACAGCGAGCGACGCCTCCTCTTGATACACAGGCCTCCGAGATGTCAAGGACGCCGGCGATATCAGCTACACGGCCAACGACGGGATCTCCGACGGCATGGGCCATCGTCCAACCCGTCAGCCACATATCAAAGGCCTTCGCGAAGACGGGGCGGGGACGTGGAGAACGTTGACAACGGAGAGGATGTGGACTGCGTGGACGACTGAGAAGACGTCGCCACCGTCGACCACTACATATCTTCCGTTTCCGCCGTATCCGACAAGACCACAACCGACGCCAAGGACAAAGGCGACAACAGAAAATCCGACAGGGCCATTACAGTAATGGCCATCTGCCAGTTGTACTTCCACAGCAGTAACGATGAAGACAAAGGGGAGCACAGCGTTGCCGAGGATCTCACTTTGATTGTTGGCATATTGCGTAGATCTGTCTGTTCAGAGGAGAGTGACTACCACCGGACATAATTTGACAGAAGCAACGTTGCT